>BLKR01004869.1:0-95818 GCA_011170035.1 Teleogryllus occipitalis | reverse complement strand
TAATAATAATAATAATAATAAAATTGTCTTTATTTGTGGCGAGGCTCAGGCCTTAAGGCCTGCTCTTCCGCCTAACCACTTTAATTAATTTACAATTTTAAAAATTACAGTTGAGGCGTTCGGATGTAATTAATATTAACTGACTTTTAATGATTCGGATGTAATTAATATTACCTGACGTGTCGCAGAAGAAGAAAAAAATCAATTTGTGATTAACCAACTACATTAATTTATCAGTATGAGCCAAATTAATTTATTGTCATTTTTGTTTATTCTTCAAATTTTGCAAAATGGAAAGACATGATGTAAGGAACATTCTTAAAAAATATGTAATAAGATAGCTCCCACTTATTCCACTTAGAATCAATAATTCTAAATTCACCAGAAATGTCAGTTGTCATTACCCGACAGCCTCAACTGTGAACAATAAACAAAAACAAAAAAGGGGGTTATTTTACATTTACGACTGGGATGCAATACTAGGGACCATCCCGGCATACGCCTTAAGCGATTGAGTAAACCCAGAAAAAACCTCAATCAGGATGGCGGCTTAAGGCCGAAATATTGAGAGGAAGAAATATCAGAGCTGAGAGTGAAAACAAGAGAAAAGGGGAAGAGAAGAAAATGGAGGTGGACAAGAGGAGATGATAAAGAAATGATAATGAAAAGGATACGGGGGGATCAGAAGAGAAAATATAGTACATATAATTTTACAATTACATAACAACAGCTAGTTCTTGATGACATATACAATGCATAATCTCAATCAACAATAAGGGAAATTACCACATTAATCATTAAGTAAAGGCACTTACAAAAGGATATCTTACAGTATAAAATACAGAAAGTGTCAATAAAATAATAGGGACTACTGATTTTTCTTTGTAACAATAATAGTAATAAAATATATAAATAATAATAAAAGTGACAAACATCATAATTTCATAAACATTTGTAAGCTGTAGTTTTACACAATATTTTCTTATTTTACATTTAGAAATCTATTACATTATAGCAACAAAGTTGTATTTTAGATATAGTTATGTAATTTCTCTAATTTTAAACATTGTATCAGCAGTAATAGGATTAGCTTTTACTGTATCCTGAAGTAGGAAAGGAGGAAGATGGCCAGGAAGAAGGGAGTGGGAAGAAATACTTTCGAAAATATGACTTAAAAAAACAACGGAAAAAACGATCTAGCATGGAGGATGATATGTAATAAAGGGATCATGGTCATTGTTTCAGAAAGTAATTAAGATAAAATTGCGGATAGAACAGAGAGCGTGTGTAGACTACATTTCATTGTTTTTTATCCAGACACCAAGTTGAGTTTTGAATTTTCTAAAGTTGCTAATTCTCTTAAGATGTGTAGGTAGTGAGTTCCAGTTTCGAATTACTGTGACAGTGTAAGATTTACTGTATGACACAGTGTTGTGTCGAGGTACGCACAGCAATAATGCCGAACGCGATCGCTCTAGTGTTAGCATTTTGAAGTTCTTAGACATGTGTGTTTGAAGGCCGTTGTACAAGATTTTATGGAGAAGCAAGAGGCTATGCAATGTTCTTCTTTTTTCAATGGAGCTAATTTTTGTCTGTCTGTAGTACGCAGATACATGATCGTACTTACGAAGATCGAATATGAAACGAATGCATGCGTTTTGTGCTGTTTGCAACTTCCGTTGTTGCTTGGTTTTTAAGTCAGTGAGCAAGAAATCACAGTAATCGAAATGGGGCATAATTAGTGAAGTAATCAGGTTCATACGTGTGTTTATAGGAAGTAGTTCTCGTACGCGTTTTAGGGAGTGGAGGTCTTTGAAGACTTTTTGACAAATCTTACTTACATGTGTAGTCCAACTGAGAGTGCTGTCTAAATGCATTCCTAGGTTTTTTACGTCGTTACACCAGGGTAGAGGGGAGCCATTTATACTAATGGACGGAAGGGTTTTCTCTAATTTGTTGATGGCGTTGCGGGAGCCTATCAGTAAGCTTTGGGACTTATTTGGGTTTAATAAAAGTCCTAGGGCTGCGGTCCATTTATTGAGAGCATTTAGGTCCTCATTTATTTTCTGAACTAAAGAGTTAAGCTCCGACGGATGTCCGCTGACATATAGTTGAAGGTCATCTGCGTACATTTTATAGTGACAGTATTTAAGACATTGTCCTACGTCGTTTACGTAAATTAAGAATGCTAAGGGTCCTAGAACTGTTCCCTGTGCAATACCCCGGGCGGTTCTAATGGCACTGGATCGGTTTTCACCTGATACTACGACTTGTTGACGACCTGAAAGATATTGTGAGAACCACCGTATCGTGGGTTTAGCGAAGCCCAATGCTTTCATTTTCTCTAGCAGGATATCATGATCAACCGAGTCAAATGCTTTACTGAAATCTAAGAGAATAAGTATTTGTAACGGAATGTAACGGATCATTTGGATTCTTTCACGGACAACAATGGTCTTGTCGCGGTCAAAGGGTCACGAGGTCACCAGGCAGCGCATTGTTCGCTTGTGGGCCAACTATGCGAAAAGTGGGTGCGTATACTGTACGAGCCTATCTCTGTTATATCTACTAACCTTTCAAATTAGAACAGAAACAAATTTGGTCAAATTTGGGGATAACTTCTACCGTTAACAAATGTAACGGATCATTTGGATTCTTTCACGGACAACAATGGTCTTGCCGCGGTCAAAGGGTATAGCCAAATAAGGTTGTGAAAACTGCCCCCAAACCAAATCGATAATAGCGATGATCAAATGAAAGAGAATAAAAAATGTAGATCCCCCCCCCCCAAAAAAAAGCAGTCTAGCATAATCTGTGGCAGAGGTACAACAAGAAACGTGTTTTTCATGTTTTATTTTTTCTTAGCTTCTATTACATGTATCAGGCGAAAACAAATTGGAGAGACAGGGAAATATAGTTAAATTTTAAAGTATTTTTGTCAACCAATTCTAAAGCCAAATTTAAATAGGAAAAAAAATATTTTTTTTTTTAGATTTTCGACGTCATAACGTTGCAGTACTGTCTCAGTTTTTCCCCCTAGAATGTGTTTAAGAACATTCTAAAACATATATTTTTTTAGATTTTTAAACAAAAATTCAGTTAAAAAATTTGAAACACGCTCTAAAATGTGATTGGAAAAAACGTTTTTACCAATATTTAAACATAGATTCAATCACGATATATGAACTTGAAATCTTATATGTTACATCATTGATGAACCAAACTCAATCGGACTGTCCATGGTGGAAACAGATGGGTGGGCTCTCACGAATCCGACTTCAGCCAATGAGCTTCAAGCGCCAGTTTGTTTCATAATATTAGCGTGAATTTTAAATGCCAAAATTATCACAGTTGCCAGTCATTGAAACAGAAACAGCTAAGCGCTTTTTTCCTTTTTCTAAAATTATTGCATCTTTTATTTCAATTACACCTTCATCCTGTTATTTGCAGTTGGTCACCCTTGAAAATTGTCACTTTATGCGACTTTCAAAATGTTTCTCAACACTTCTTCCTCTCCAGGTAACATTGCAACAAACGTCTGGTCTCGCTTTTCAACCGAAGTGCGGCACGTGTGTCCCGCTTTTCAACAGTGTTGTGGTCAAGTGGTTCGTGACGCAAACTGGTGCTGCGCAGAACGAACAAAAATCAGTGCATCGGAGGAGCCCACCTATCTCTTTCCACCATAGGGATATCGGTGAAACGCTATTAGGAAGTTTTAGCGCCAGGTGTAAGGAGGCATCCTTAAACTCTATTGCTCACGTGACTAACGACATTATACGGTCATAATGAACAACGTTCAGAAGAGTTTTAGCAATTGCGACATTGCGTTACGCATTATAACAAAATAAACGTTTCAAGCGTTGGCCAAAGAAGTTGCATGATATACCAGAGAGTCTAGGCAAGCGGCGAGACTTTTAAACCACGATACGATACAAGAGTATAATAAATGTACATTGTGTTTGGAGTTTTAGATTTTGTGGGCTTCTGCGATGAGTATGCAGTCTGAAATTTTCAATCGACTGTTCTTGAGAACGTAGGAAATATTTTCAAACAGCGTTCATTATGAGAGTAAGACATAACCTATCCCAAAAATATGAATTCAACTTCTTTTCAGCAAATTTCTTTACTGTCACTTCTCCAACATTTACCGTTAATTCTTGCCAACGTTGTAGAGTTAGTTAGGAATAGTTGTAACTGCCTCACATACGAGAATCTGTTTGTCGGAGATGGAACAATCCCCAACGTTTCTTGTTATTACGCGGCCATTTTGCCGCTTGTAAGGTGACCGTAGAGACTCCTGTAGGCGTGCACTATTTATGAAGGTATATGGTCGTACCTTAGGCCTAAGGTAAGACGTTATGACTTCAAGGTCCGTCACTTGACTGTTAAAGCATAATGTCGCTACCTTACGCTTGGCGCTAAAACTCCCTATTATTAGCTAAACGTGCGAACGGAAGTCAGAACCTATGCTGCTGCTCCTACATACCTGTGATTATTTATTATTACGCTCATTACTTGGCGAAAATTGTTAAACCGTCAGAAGTTTTGTGTAGACTTTATACATAAAGGTATGCCTGATCCCAGTTATTGAAGAATACAGTGACAATGATTAATTGCCTATGATTGTCTAATTGTCAATAATTAATAAATCTACAACTGAGTAATTTGATTTATGTTATAAACATAAATTATTAATACACCAAAAACCGAGTAATTAGAAACAATACATAGATCTAAAAACAAAAGGGGTTTGATGATTTTATCTGATAATATAAATATATTCTACATAAAGATAAACATTTGTCAGCAAAAAGTTGTAAATCAGACTTTTGTTTAAGAGTATTTTCAATAATTTAAGTATAAATTGTTTAAACATTGGTGAAAAAATTTCCTATCACATTTTGGCCCGAATTTCAAAATTTTGAACTGATAAAATTGGTTTTAATTTTTTCACTATCGTCCACATTGTTTAAAAATCTGAAAAAATGTATGTTATAGAATATTATAAGACACTTTGTAGGGTGGGAACTGAGACAGTACTCCAACGTTATAACGTCGAAAATCCATTTCAAAAATGTATTAATTTTTTTTCTATTTGCATTTGGCTTTAGAACTGGTTGACAAAACACCTCAAAACTCAACTATTTTCCCCCATCTCTCCCATTTTTTCCCACCTGATACATGCAACAGAAGACGAGAAAAAATGTAACATCAACAATACGTTTCTCGTATTTCTGCAACAGATTGCCCTAGGAGGCTGAAGTTTTGTGAATCTACAGCATTTTTTATTCTCTTACATATGAGCATCGCGATCAACGATTTCATTTGGCGGCAGTTTTACCACCTTTTTCGGCTATACCCTTTTATTACAATTTGTAACAACACAAAAAAAATAAACAGTAATTAAAATAGTATCGCTTGCAGTCATCAATACTCCAACTAAACATTTTATAATTATTTGTCAGCCTTGGCCTTGTACATTTGCTTTTTATTTTGTTTAAAAGTCATATTTCACTTTCCTTTTTGGCAACTTCTGAGGTGTTCGCCGATATGACATTTTCGCTTCAGGGCCACTCGTCAGTGTCCGTCCGGCACAAATAACTTTTTTTAATTTCCTCCGCAATTTTTCACCACAATTCCGCAACCATAACGTCTTGAATCCTTTTCCATCCGCCAATCTCTCGTTACCGCGACTTCTTACCTCCTCCTCTCCATATCAGCAAGAAATACTCATTTTTAAGCTGTCTTTTGTTTCTTTCATTGTTTTTATCAAAGTCACCAAATCGATATTTTATGGTATATTCACATTTTACCTAGACAAAATATATTCAAAAAGCATTTTATTGTTTGTTTTATTCAACTGCTTTTGTTCTACTTTTTTAGTTAATTTAATTTCTTTTGTGACGAACGCATGGGATTGTCGCAATATTGAAGGTTACTCTCAAAAACTTCATTTGCTATAAACTCATGTAACACGCACAGTAGAGCATTTCAACAACAACAAATAAATGCTATGCATACAAATAAATGCACTACGTTTGTCTCATTTGGCGAAATGCACACTGCATATCTGATAAATCACGCTTTAAAACTACACAGTTCATGAAAATTGATATTCTGATGAAATATATTCTATTAAAACATTTAATGAAACATATTCGTGTGATATTTAATTGGAATGTCATCCCTCTTATTGAATACACGATGTGTTACAGGAACCCAACTTCATCACATGATGATTTAATCAAAGTCGATTGGCTGCAGTTCTCAGAATCAGCGACCAATTACCTGAAAATTGGTGAAGAACTCGAAGCGAATACTGGTCTTTTAAAGGAGCGAATGATGTTTTGGAAAGGCATGTACAGCAAATAATTAAACAAGATTGTTTAAAAATGTAATGTTGTAATACATAGATTTTTCAACCCAATTTGTACTTCTATATTTTAAATGGCAATAAAAATGCAATAAAAATTCAATATTAAATAAATCTTAATATTTACTTTATTCAACATTTAAAAATGATCTCAACATTTTTAATTGAATCTGACGCTATTGGAATGACAGGAATTAATCGTCTACCCGTCAAGGTAGGACGAGTTGGTATCAAAGCAAAAATGAGTATTTGAGTTCTGAACTAGATTCAACAGCTCCAATTTTCAATCAGTATGAAATGTAATTTATTTGGATATGGGTAAAAAATATCAATAAAGGTCTGTATTTGTTGCTTTTCATACTAATTTAGGGTTATTCTAATCTTGATGAATTTGTTCACGCTCGTCCCCTTAAAACATAACTAACGTCACTGCCTTCATTATATTTTGAAAACCCTAACTCCACTTGTGTTTCCCACCACCAGTTACGTTTCGTGAATATCTCAAACCATGAGTAAATCAAAATGATTTTCTGAAAGCCCATAAAATTTCCTACTAAGCATTTTGACTCATTCCGATTGAGCAGCAGAACCTGATACTGATTCTAAGTTGAAAATGAGTTCCGTCAGGGAGGGGGATGGAGAGACAGATATCGGGAAGGAGGGAGGATGGTAATGTGGCAGGGAAGTAAATAAAATTGCTTCCATTTTGTACTATCCGGCGTTTCAGAAAAAAAGTGCACCAATGCAATCTCTCAAGCTCGGAAAAGCAAAGTACCACGAACAGCCCATAAACAATGCACTAGGAGTCTCCAAAGAGTCACATTTTAGGGCGAGAAAAACAAAAGAGTTCTGAAATCTAAATCATGATTTCTGCCTTACATTTTATTATTCAATTCAATACTTCATTATATCATACCCTCTTTAAATAACAAGCAAAGAAAAGATGGCGGCTTATTACAATTAAAAAATGTCGACACAGTTCTACTGCTGTGTAAGTTCTTCCATATCACGCGAACGCCAGGTTTTCGTGTCCCCTTTAAGAAAACGAGTTATAGTCTTATGCCGTCATATAGAAAATAAGTCCTTTTTTAGATGTTCTAATACATTTTTGAAATGACTTCTGACCTTGCAAGGGTTACTAGACACTATAGTAATTAGGTTCAGTACTAAGCTATTTTTACTTTTAGAACAATTATTTGTAAAAAGTACTGGTTTTTCGATAGCTTTTTTGCGAAAAATCTTTTGAACCCTTCTTTTGCATTTTTCGCGGGGCACTTCATGCCACGTGACTGTCGCGCCGCCACGCATTTTGGGCATACCTTCCCATGGATTCCTGGAAGTTCTCAAAATACCTTCGCCCCTACCGTCTATTCATTCTACTTCTTTTTTTTACCCAGTATTCTCTGGCGTCCCAATCCTGCGACGTGGTGCCTACAAGGCGCCGGTCTTCCTGCTTATAAATACAATACGTTACAATAACGTGTGAGATATTATTACTTACCGCACCATATCGACGATTCAGAGCGTTGGCTGTGCCCAAATCAGAAATGCGAGAGTAAAATAAATTAATTCTATGTTTTAAATAAAAGTGCATAATCACAGAAGACTGGGAGAGGGAGCCAGGGGATGCAAGGGAAGCAACTTTCGTCAGTAGAGCCACAAGGTGGCAAAAATATTGGACTGATGATTTTTTTCATTGACTGATTATACAGTGTTCTGAGAAGCACCTAACAAAAGGAATGGTTTTATTTTAAGTGTAATGGTACTAACAATGTACACGCAGTGAATGGTATAATGAGGCAAGACCAATATTTTGAGATACTAAAGAACTAATAGTTCCCTCAAATAAATGAGTGTTTGGAAAAAAGCCCAAACATATTAATGGAAAAGTACACTTAATGCCACATTAGAAAAGAAAGAAGCTTCAAGACATCGAAGATATTTTCTAACGCTGTCTGCACGGCAACGAACGGCAAATAGCACTGACGTAGCTCTGACTGAAGAGAAAACTGCCATAAAAACTAAGTGAAGTCGTAGGTTTCCGCGACCGGAGTCATGTGAATGATCTTGAGTGTACGGGTGACGCCGCGTCCAAGGCTGTGTTGCCGACGTTTCGACCATCTTTTCGTGGTCTTCCTCAGGGTTGGTCTGCCACAGCAAGAGCGCAAAGCGCGGGGGTGGGTTTTGAGCTGAGTGAAAACCTCGTGCGAACGCACAAAACGCGCCCAGGGCGGTGCAGAGACGATGCTCGTAGGGCAATTCATGTGTTGGGGCGCCGTTGTGCAACATTTTGTCCACGGGTGACTGCGGTCGCTGGGGTTCTACGCTGTGCGCGTAAGCTCGCTGAGGTGTGGCGAGGGCCACGAGTCAGGCGGATTTGCATCTTTTAAGGATCGCTCTTGCAATCGGGGTATAGGGTCTATCAGAGCTACATAACGGATCAAACTATTTATTTGTAAATAGTTATTAATAAATATGCAAATATATGAAGCTCGTGTCTGTGATTGCTGTTGTGTTCCCACAACGTCACATTATAAACACCAGTGTGACGTAATAAATATAACACTTCCTTAACAGGGATTTACTATCGGTGTTAGAAAGTTATGTAATGCTGCACGAAAAAACGACGAATTTTCGGCAAAAAAATTATTACAGAGCCCTGACAATGAAAAAGTGGATAAATACAGATGCTAAATTTAGAATAAAAAGTCCACTAACACTTGGTGTAGCTAAAATCCATCTTTTGTTGTTCCTTGATGCCGAAAAAACGATTGACGGGAAAACGTGTGTCCGTCTGTCTGTGAACAACGCTAGCGGCTAAACCATTCAACCGATTTTCTCCAAAATTGATATACCTCTGGCTAATGTCACGGCTTCTTGAATTTTAAACCGATAATTTAATTTTGGGCGGTACTGCACAAGAAACCCCTGTGATATTTACAAAATTTTTAAAAAATGTCTCCATCATCTTTTATTAAATTTGATTATTGGATAGTGTGAAGAACGTTGGTGATTTGATTATTGGATAGTGTGAAGAACGAAGAGAATGGTGCAGGTCTCATTTTCGTTGAAAACTTATTTTTCGAAAATTGCCAAAAATTTTAAAAAAATATCGGCGTCTTCCTACAACTAAAATATTTAATATAGAATTTTTCCCTAAATAAAATCTGTTCCTTAAATATAGATTTTTTAATAGGGTCATGAACAATTTTTCGAAAATTTGAGTGTTTTTCGCGTAATTTTGATTGAAATATAACAACAGAATATAAAAACAGATTAAGCTTACTGAGTATTTGTCTTTCAAGTTTATGGCTATCGTGGAGATGACATAGAATCGGAGATTTAATAAGAAGCTACGCAAATCGTTACCTCGACGTAGCCAAGGACATCAACGATGATGGTACCGAAGTATGAATCCTATCTGAAATGTAGTAAGGTATCTTGCACGTGCAATTGGGGTGGTGATCAGATCTGACGCAGGAGATAGATTAAATGTAAACCATGAATATATTTCAAGTCATTGTAAATATTTCATTTATAGTATGGTTTACTTTAAATGTGTATTAAAATTTTCATTTTTAATAGTCATGGAACTTTTTTTCCACGATCTCATTTCTTCAGTTAGGATTTTCATTAGAGCGACGTTTCTGATGAATTTGGAAGTGCCATCTACTGTCTTCACCATTCAAGTAGCACAAAAAAATTAATATATGTTACTTTCAACGGGGATCTGCATGGTAGATTCAGTTCAAACTCTATCTCTAGTTGGGACTTAACACGTTATTATTAACGCAAGTGGTGCCTTGAGCCAATACCGACACATCAGATTTCTTTCACTCTTAATAAGTTAATTTAAGGAAGTGGGAATGCGTGGTAAATCGAAAACCTTTTCTCCTCTTAATTGTATTACTCACCCTTTATTCATATGTTTAATAAAGGGCAAACCATGTTTTAAAGATCTGCAATTGAATGAATTTATGCACAACACATCCAAGCCGCAAGAATCAATTTGATTGAAAAGGGCTTGGAAGGTTGGGAGAAATCTAAAAAATTCTAACACAAAGGATGCATGCCAAAAATTAGGTATGTGTGCTATGTGCTTTGTAGAAAACTTAGAAAAATATTCACTACACTGAAAATAGAAAATCCCAAAAACATTTGTTTTATGTCATTCAGTATTGTCACGAAGTCTAAATAGATTTACACATTCCAGAAGTATTCAATCACTATTCACTGGGCATCTAGAATTCGACAACTTTCTGAGAATTTAATGGAAATGATTTATATTTACCAAAATGTGTACATTTATCCTGGAAGTAAATATTGCAAAGAAATACTGCAGCATACATTAAAAACGTAATGCATCACATAAATACAATTGAATATTTTTGTGAAAGGACGCAGGAATCAAATGATTGATAGACATGGCGTTTATGTACACACGCTAATCTTTGTATTTACAAACGCTCTTCAAACTGAACTCGCTATATTAGCTTCTCCAACAATCCCATACACTAACAAATTTTCTCGAAGATAAAATGTCGAATGTTTTCAAGAGATCGATTACAACTCAACCAATGAAATAATGAACAAATGATCGGAGATAAGTATTCATTCTAATAATTTAATAATTTTATTTAAATTTAGTGTTTATGCTATAAAACCGGTTAGTAATGGCAAGCAATAAAACATTGAGGCCCACTGCCTTTCATTTATAGCAAAAATCACGAAATTTGTTTAAGTGGAAGGCTAAAACACCTTTCTAAACAAAAACCATTATTGTTTTCAATATAAAGATGTTTTTATAATTTTCTAATATCGGAACTAATCTATACTCATAAATGCTTTTTTTCTGTATGAGCAAACAATTTCAATAAAAAAGTTTTAGCCATTTTCTAGAATGTGTTGAAACTGCCATAGGAACTTCATGTAAAGTAACTAAATGAAAAAGCAGAAGGATAAGAAAAAATAGATTCTGAAGAAGACGGAGGAAAAAGTAAACGCAAATAATGTATGTTATCTATAAGAATGTTATTAGTTTCAGCAATTTGGCACGCTCTGCCAATTACGAAAACGTACGTTTATATTATTCCATAAAGGTAGTTTTGTTTTTCAAGGACCTTCGTCTGAAAATGCAAGGTCACTTCGTCGAAGATAAAGCAACACCCAAATGAGATAAACATGAGAGCTCTCGGACCGAGCAAACAAGTTCCACTGGCCTCGGTCAGTATCGTTAGAAATCTTTCGAGTGAAACAGCATGTCGGGCTATATGACGGTGTCTGTGCGCCAGGGGGCCCTGCGTGGACGCCGGCAGAAGACACCCGCAGGAAATGTGTTTTTCAGCTTCCAGGGCTTGCCCTACGCCAAGCCCCCGCTCGGCGAGTTGCGCTACAAGGTACGTGTCATACCTGGAACACTCGAATAACACACGCACAAAACAATGTTAGACCCAAAATGTTATTCCCGAGTCGATCTGGCTCGACTCGAGGCGCTGCGATTTTGAAACACTTTCTTTAAAATTTGGGGGTACTTTACATGAAGCTTTAAGGATATTTTCAAACTTTTCTCAAAAATTGCTCCAATTTTTTAGTATATTTGGAAACAATCAATCATAGAGTGTATTGAGGACTATATATATATATATATATATATATATATATATATATATATATATATATATATATATATATATACATATATATATATACATATATATATATATATGTACACATATATATATACACATATATATATACATATACATATATACATATACATATATATACATATATATACATATATATACATATATATACATATATATACATATATATACATATATATATATATATATATATATATATATATATGTAAAAACTCGAAGAAAATAAACTAATTACATAATCGCACAAAAAACAAGTTGTCAGACCCAAAGACTTCACACATTTTTCTCTGTGTTTCTCGACGCGCTGAAGCCTTTGGGCTTGGCATGTTTCTCTATGTATTTCGACGCGCTGAATCCGAATCTAAAGTCAGAATTGCGCCCCATCCTCCAATTTCTTTTTACATCGTGGGAAACCACCGTAAAATTGTAAATTTCACGGTAATTTTTCGCGATTAAAAAAATGGAGGGTGGTGGCGCAATTCTGGCTTTGAATTTGGATGCAGAACATTAACATACATACATGTTTCAGGACGTTGGGTCTAACAACTTTCGGCTTCTGTAGAGTATAATGCTCCAAAATACCAAAATCTAGTACACAGATTTCTTTTCACGAAAAAAATCCTGGAGGGTGATGGCGCAATTCTGGCTTCAGATTCGGATTCATTGCGTCGAGAAACACAGAGAAAAATGTGTGAAGTCTTTGGGTTTGACAACTTGTTTTTTGTGCGACTATGTAATTAATTTCTTTTCTTCGAGTTTATATATATCAATACACTCTATGATTGATTGTTTCCAAATATATTAAAAAATTGGAGCAATTTTTGAGAATATTTTGAAAATATCCTTAAGGCTTCTTGTAAAGTTCCCCCAAATTTTAAAGAAAGTGTTTCAAAATCGCAGCGCCTCCAGTCGAGCCAGATCGATCCGGGAATATCCATTTTGAAAAAAGCCTACACATGGTTTAGACGCTAGTGGTGTTTCCAGACGGACGGACGTTTTGAAAAACAAACACTTTTTCGGTATCAGGGGCCTCCAAAACGTGTATTTCCGTTGTAATCTTGAAATCTACTTTCCGCTGTATTACATAACTTTCCTTCTACTACGTGTATTATTACGTATACGAGAAAGTAAAAATAGGGTCAAGCATTAGCAATAAATTTTTGAATGTATTCTTCTGACGTTTTGTCCGATTTATCGTTTTAAATAGGAATTGGACCAACTTAGTCGAGATTCTCTTTAACCTTTCAGTTCACATATTGAATGACAGAATCTGACAAAGATAATGGTAGTAATCATGAAGAAGATGATGATAATGAAGTAAAATGAGGGGATGGGGGTTATCATTTTATCGAGTTTATTTAACATTTACCTTCCTTGAAATCTAATGTCTGAGACCACATCCGATCATCCAAAAATTGTAAGCGACAATTTCCATATCCTGTGAAAATATTTATCAAAAGACTTGATTACATGTCTTTATGTCACACCGTGACACATAGCCTATATTGAACTATAGATACGCTAATTGGCACAATAATTCCCTAAAGTTTCTCCTTGCCATGATAAACAGTGGTTTGAGACATACCTTAATTCCTGTTACAAATTATAAAACCAAATTGTAATTTTTCCTTTCATTATCGCAGATTTCATGTCAGGGAGTGTTCTCACACACGCGCGCATGTTTTTGATGTTTTGTTTGTAAATTCTCATAATCACAATCTCGTAAACGTTAAAATATGAAATAACATACGATGGTAACTCTATCAGTGTTTGTGTTCGAACCAAAAGAACTGCGTGTACTACCTTGATCGAGCAGACTATTTCTCGCCTGAGATGATTCCGATGCCCTGATATTTCCTTCGCCTTATTCTTATTACGCACGTGGAGAGGCGATCAGTGCATGAGCAGCAGTAGTATAGCTTCTCCATTTCTTCCCGTATCCTTCTCCGGCGAAGTAAGGACTCTGGACGCGAGATGACTCTGGACGCTCAGGCCTAGCTTTGTCCTTTGTTCGTATATTTTTTAAACTTTGCTACCAGTTAAATCTTACCTATAAACTAATAAATACGACTACTGTCAAATTTAATTTTCTGGTGCACTTTCATGTTATAGAACACTATAAACCAGCTACAAAAGAGCGATGGTTTTTGGTTGATGGACTATTAACATCGATGTTTTAATGATGAACATCGATGTTTGATAATATCGATGTCGCATCACTAATTCCTGGCGCTGTGTAGGCTCCGGAACCTGCGGATTCGTGGACAGGCATTCGGGATGCCACGAAGCTGGGCAACCAGTGCGTGCACTTCGACCCCTTAACCCAGCAGCTGGTGGGCGACGAAGACTGCCTCTTTCTGAACGTGTACACGCCGCACCTGCCTCTGGGTCGAGGCGTTCACAGGCCGCTGGCAGTGCTCTTCTGGATTCACGGAGGCGGCTTCAGCTCTGGCTCCAGCAACATGTACGGCCCAGAGCCACTCATGGACCAGGACGTGGTGCTCGTCACCATTAATTACCGCTTGGGACCACTCGGTACGCATTGTCTTCAGAATAAACATCCACAGAATATACACAATCGTGTTCATAACTTGCAAACAACATAATTAATTTATAATTAGTTTTGCTTAAAGATGTGTAATTGTTCACAATATCTCTTGAATAATCGCGGTACAGATATAAAAACCAGTCGTGCTCCAGCATCACATACTCTCTCGTATTTTTAATAACTGATACGTAACTTTATGATATTGCACCTTCTATCCTACTTACACTCCAGCCATTACTCGAAAAATGCACAAGTTATATTTCAAAATTACGCGAAAACTATTAATATTTCTAAAAGGTTTTACGAAGTTTCTCCATAAATAAAATTACAAGTAGTTTAACATAAAGCAGCGGCAGCGGCGAATACTGCCTATCATGTGGAACAATGTATCATTCAAGGAACACACGAGGAGTTCCTGGAGTGTTGAAGAATGTGTCTGGTCACGTTTTGTAACACTGCTCTCCTTATTGCTCTGACTGGAGCAAATACAAATAAAAGGGTAGAAAAATACACTTTTTATTGAATATAATATTGTAATACATTGCTCAAAGTTGCTAGTTGTAATACGTAATTCACATTATGCTCCTTAAAGCTTAAAGCAATTTCAAAAAATTAAAGGAAAATTACTTTTTAATACTGAATTGTGTGTATTGTGATCTATTCTTACAGGAAATTCCAATAAAAAAACCCATGCCAGGATTGAACCCGCGTACTAGGGGTGAAAAACACCCCTACACAGTAATTCACAGAGTTAAAATATTTAACCAGTGAAAGAAAATAAATTCACTTAGCGTGAATTACATTAACGATGACATTTGATCATTTCTTGCTGATAGCTGAGATTATCTGAAGTTTAAATCTCTTCTTTATATCATTCGGCACATAACATGACTGAAATAGTCCTATTTATAATATTTTTATTAGACATTCCACAAGGTCACCAATTCGTATTCGCTAAAATCAAGAGAATTTTTTTTAAAGTATATTTTTATTTATGATTTCATCGACGGCAAGGTTATTATCGACCTTAGTAATTTTATTGTAATGTTGCATTCTTTTTTAAACAATTTTGCATTTGTTTTTATTTATATAATTAATGTTAAAGTTATCTGATTTACATTTTTTCTTAGTTTCTTTTCTTGAATTAGATTCAATCTCCTTGCTCGAAATTCTTATACATGAAATAGATCATTTAAAAAAAAATTGTGTACAGCAGAAATCTATACTTGGTCATCCAAATACTCTTCAAATTATCGATTAATTAAAAGTTTTTTACTAATGTCAAAATCATAAAATTGATCACGTCACCCATTTTAGAAGAACTAATCAAAACTGTTATAAACGAAGCAATGAAACGCAGGTTTCCTGTCGTTGGATAGCCCGGAGGTTCCGGGTAATGCCGGCATGAAGGACATGGTGATGGCGCTCCGCTGGGTGAAGGAGAACATCTCCTCCTTTGGCGGAGACCCCGAGAACGTCACCATCTTTGGGGAGAGCGCGGGCGGTGCCGCTGTCCATTACCTGGTCCTGTCTCCTCTGACAAATGGTAAGCATGTATCCTCTCTGTATCTACGCCTGACATGGAGATTAAATTGTTTGATTGATTGGTTTTTTCGTGTTTTCGGGCGCGTCGACTGCTTCGGTCATTAGTCCCGTTAGTGTAGTGCATGTTTTTTTCTCGGGAGATGGCGGTGATCTTCCCCCGCTGGATGGCGAGATCCGGCGCCGACCTACCGTTGGCTAGTGGGGTTTTCCCCTAACCAGGACTCTCCCACCAACGGGCCGCCGCCCCAGTCGGGACAAGCTCTAAGCTCCCGACCGGTCTCCCGGAATACGTGGTAGTGTAGTGCATGTTAGTGTAAGTGTGTGTGTGTAAGGGGAGAGGATAGGACAAGGAAGAGGAAGGACAGATCGCGCGCGGTCCGTGGCCCGTTTGGTAGGGTACTGCTCCGGCATTCGCCTGGTGTTGATCGGAGAAACCAGGGAAAACTACCGATCAGAGCAGCCGGCCGCTAGAATTCTCTTCCAGACAGCAGCTGAATTCGACCTAGCTGAAAAGCTAGTGTCGAATATCCTGCCGCCGTGGGGAGTGGGAACCTAGGACCTCCCGGTTAGAGGCGCTGCAGTGACATCAGTCGATGCACTGATCTACCGCTACCGGTATTAAATTGTTGAAGAGTGACAAATTAAGTAGTTTGGAATAATTGATTGATTATTTCCGAGCGCTTCAACTGCTAAGATCATTACTCCCGAAGTGAAGTGCAAGATTTTATCGCGAGAGGTGGCGGTGACCTTCTCCCGCTGGACGGTGAGATCCGGTGCGGACCTACACGTCGCCTAGCGGGGTTTTCTCCTACCAGGGATCTCGCATCCGCGAGGCACGGTCCCAGGCGGCCCAAGCTGTGAGCTCCCGATTGATTTACCGACATAAATGTAAATTTAAATGTCTGCAAGGAGTGAGGATGTCAAAAAACGGGGAAGGAAAGATCGCGCTACGTCCGCAGCCCGTTTGTTAGGGTCCTGCTTCAGAATTCGTCTAGTATTGATTGGGAAAACCATGGAAAACTACCGATCAGAGCAGGCGACCGATAGAATTATTTTCGCACAGCGGCTTAATTCGACCTAGCTCTGCCCTAACTCAGCCGAAAATCCGCCACCGCCCGGGCTCGAACTCTAGGACCTCCCGGGCTGCAGATACATGACAATGCTATCTCTGAAATAACTGATGGTGTATGTTCACACACCTACATACATGCATATCTCGGGAGTTAGAGGTGTTCCTCCTACGCTGCAAGAAATTCGGCTCCTATTTACGTACACGTCGGCTTGCGTGGGGTGTTACTCCAGGTACCGCCATGAGCAAGACACCGCCCCAACCGGGACAAGGTCTAAGCTTCCGCTTGGCCAAGCAGTTTTTTTAAAAATTTATTTTACGTGAAAAAACCGTTCAAACAGCGTATGACGTGCTATGGGGAAAAGTGAATTGTGTGCACATTTTCAAAATTCTGTTATCCCTACACTAAGTCATATACTACTTAAATTTTAAAAAAAAAGAAAAAAACCCTCCCATGTAATAAAATCTATTTTCAAGGATAAATAAGCAATAGATTTTGGCTCTTATCCATGTTGTCCTTCGGAATAATACTTCCTGCCGCGACAACATGGAAACGATAATTTGAATAATTGTATTTCCCACTGAATTCTAGAAGACGTGCACAGAAAATGAAGTTACATTTACAGTTCAGAGAGATATGATAATTAAAGCTCGCGGGATGTTCCAAAGGTGAAATCAGTTCAGAATCCAATAATGAGATTTGAAGATACCGTCATTTTGTTTAAATATCAGACCAAATCAGCAGAAAGGACTCTCTTATTCTGTGCGTTCACGCCCTCACTTAATCGTTATCATTCATTTAACGTCATCACTAGGACACATGTCACTAAACAGTTTTATCGTGGCGTGAAGATGAAAAAAGTCTTTTTTCGTTGGATTAAAAATCTCCATACTCTTACTAAGAATACACAGAAGCAAAATTAATGCATTTCTGCATTGAAATATATCGACAGGTTATCTTCAATTATAAATGAAGCAAAATAAATTTCAATAAAGAAAACAATCTATGACTGAATGCGAGATATCTGCACTTATGTGCAAACATAAGTGCATACGCAGTTTTTTAACTGTTTTTTGACGTAAAATAAATAAATAAATAAATAAACAGGGGTCCGTAAAGCGTTTTGCTTTAAGGACTCATTTTCGCAGAGATTGGAGATGTGGCTTTTAGGAAAAAAGCAATTTAATTGCTCCTCCTTCCTAGCAAAGGAAAGGCTATGGAAAAAGCTACATAAAAGAGGGTCAACAAAATTGCTAGAACAATTTTGGATTTCATTAGTACTTAGCACTAATGAATTATGCCTGAAATGTGCAAGCTGAATAAACAATATTTCAATTAACTGTGTGCAAAATTTGGAAATTTTAACGAGAACAACATAGTTGATGTAACGATCTTCTTACTGTACTGTTCAACTTAACATGCCAGGAGCCATAGGCGTTAGGCTATAGTTTCGGTGGCAAATGGCCTCCAGAGTTCTACAAACAACAAAGATTAATCTTACTTTGACGTGTTTATCCGCAATGAAAGAACACTGGACAGTTCTTACTAAAATATTAGTGTACTTTCTTACAAAAGTACTAATAGCGTTCTCCATTCGTTGCACCGAAACCCACCCTAGTGCAGAGCAAAAACGTCATCGCTCCGCAACTGTGCTGCGTTGATGAACAAGAATCACAAATTTAATAATCTGAAATCATTGATTTAATAATCTAATTTAGAAGAATTATTTCTGAAGAAATTTTCTTTTATCAAGATTGTAATTAACAATTTTCTTAAGCTAAGTTACAAAATGGCACAAGCGCGGCCACGCAAAATGATGCAATTGGCAATCATAGAATCGTCTTTCGATAATTAATTTAGTCTTTCTTTGATTCTATCTTTGAACTGCCCAAAACAAAATAACCATTATTTGGTAAAAGAAAAGCGACGTCACCCAGCTGTTTGGGAAGCGGCGTCCTTCGCAGGTCAATTTGAGGGGTCGGGGGGGGGGGCTGGAGGGAGGACAGACGGACTGACAGACGGACGGACGGACGGACGGACGGACGGACGGACGGACGGACGGACGGACGGACGGACGGACGGACGGACGGACGGACGGGCTGACGAACAGACAGACAGACGAGACTGACGAGCGAACGAACGAGACTGACGAACAGACGAGACAGACAGACGCACCCAGACAGACAGACAGACGGGCAGCGAACAGACAACGGCAGACGAACCCAGACTGACGGAGCAGACAGACCTTGACGAACCCAGACAGACGGCAGACGAACAGACAGACTGACGAACAGACAGACTGACGAACAGACAGACTGACGAACAGACAGACTGACGAACAGACAGTGACGAACAGACAGACTGACGAACAGACAGACTGACGAACAGACAGACTGACGAACAGACAGACTGACGAACAGACAGACTGACGAACGGACAGACTGACGAACAGACAGACTGACGAACAGACAGACTGACGAACGGACAGACTGACGAACGGACAGACTGACGAACGGACAGACTGACGAACAGACAGACTGACGAACAGACAGACTGACGAACAGACAGACTGACGAACAGACAGACTGACGAACAGACAGACTGACGAACAGACAGACTGACGAACAGACAGACTGACGAACGGACAGACTGACGAACGGACAGACTGACGAACAGACAGACTGACGAACAGACAGACTGACGAACAGACAGACTGACGAACAGACAGACTGACGAACAGACAGACTGACGAACAGACAGACTGACGAACAGACAGACTGACGAACAGACAGACTGACGAACAGACAGACGGGTAACAGACGAACAGACTGACGCAGACGAACGGGCAACGAACAACGGACTGACGGACGGACTGACAGACGGACGGACTGACAGACGGCTGGAGGGGGGGCTGGAGGGGGGTGGCACCCTAGACAGGGAGCAGACGGCGAGGGGCACCCTTGTGGATGGCCAGGCATGTCCAGTTTCCCTCATAAACAGTCTTTAGAGGTCATCGACGGCAGATTGTTTGACTCCCAACACTTCTTTCACCAAATTACGCACTCGACACGAGCCAGTCTTTTATGTATTGAGCAAGTTTTGATAGTTCTCGGAACGATCAGAACTTTAAACAATATAGCAGAGATTTGCTAGATTCTCCAACAGTGAATTTAATAAAATTAACTCGCCCGAACTTAAAGCTGCCGAGCGGTCGAGCTCAACGTACGGCAATGTAGTCTAAGAAAAAGTAAAATAAAGTTCAATTGAAAAAACTGGCACAATAACCACTCACACGCAACTCGATCTAGCAAGCAAGTGGTACATTCGACTGGGCGCTCCATAGCAGTCCGGTGACGTACAAATAAGTTTTTCAAAATTCTCTTGTACGTCCTTCACACTACCCCAGCAAAACAAATTAATCAAAAACAATGAGGCCACTTAAATTCTGAAAATGTCCCAGGGGTTTCATGTAAGATATCCCCCAAAATTCAAATATCGGTTTCAAATACAAGCGGCCGCGACATCAGTCACACCAATTGGGGAATATTAATTTTGGAGAACACCGGCTGAACGATTTAGCCGCTAGGGTTGTTCTCAGACAGACGTTTCGCTGTGAAAAGAATTTTCGGTATCAAGGAGACACAAAACATGAATTTTGGCTTCACCACGTGTTAGAGGTGTTTTTTCTCAATTTAAGAACTGAATATATCAACTTTTTCGGGACCAGGGCCCGGGAATAAGAGATTTTCTGCCGAAAATTCGCCTCTTTTTCCTGCAGCATTACATATCGTTTTCTCTACTACGTAAGCGGTAGCGAGAAAGTAATAATAGTACAAACATTACGAAACTACTTCCCGCTAGTTTCGTAATGTTAGTACGTAACGTACTACAACAGCACGTTTTTTCGCATTACTAACGATTACGTCGTGTTATAATACCTCAGTTTCTGTCCATATTACGCATCTCGGTCATCCCTTAACTAAGCCTTAACTAACACATTACGATTAATAAAAGTTATTATTAACCGTAGCACCTGAGATATGAAACCCATTCTTTGAAAGCTAATACATCAACAGAAATTAGTCAGTACAAAACAGTGTCCCATACAACCAGAAACATAATCTTCTAATCATGGAAAAATTCTAAGAATTTCAAAGTGCGGTGATCGCTGCCGTTGTATTGATATCTGATATTTCGTCAAAGACATTTCGCAAAAGAAGGAAGGAAAATTCGAATTTCAAATTTCGATTGATTGATTAGTGATTCCGGGTACGTCAACTGCTCAGTTCATTAGTCACCTAAGTGTAGTGAATGTTTCGGGAGGTGGCGGTGATTATTCCTCGCTGCATGGCGAGATCCTGCGCTGACCTACCGTCGGCTAGCGGGGTTTTTCCCAACAAGGTAGCTCCCACCAGCAGGGCACCGCCTCAGTCGAGAAAAGCTCTAACCTTCCGATCGCCTCCCGGCATGTGCAGTAGTGTAGTTGTGTGTAAAGGGTGAGGATAGGGCAATGAAGGGAAGAAAAGATCGTGCGTGGTCCGTGGCCCATTTGTTAGGGTACTGCACCAGCATTCGCCTGGTATTGATCGTAGAAACTACGGTAAACTACTGATCAGAGCAGCCAGCCGCTGGAATTCTCCTCCAGACAGCGATTGAATTTGACCTACCTATTTAGCTATACTTGGATTTTTCTAACGTGGTATCTGAGGGTAGTATATCCAAGATTGATTATGGCATAACTTTTGCGTCTTTCTCGGTCCTGCCGCAAGATGTTGCATGACCGCGACCGTATCAAAGAATGCTGCAGATCAAGCGACTCTAACGGCACCACAGAGAAAGACGCAAAAATCTGTGCCATGTTCCATCTTGGAGATACTACCCTCAGATGCCTCGTTAGAAAAATCCAACTGTAGTGTCCAAAATCCTGTCACCGTCGGGGCTCAAATCTAGGACCTCCCGGTTTAAGGCACTGCAGTGACATCGGTTGATACATTGAGCCGCCTCTCCCAGTTTCAAATTTCCTAGAATTTGTAACACTTTCAGGAAACTACTCATATTTTCGAAACATTGTTCATGACACTAGTTAAAGGTCTAATTTTGAAGAACAGATTTCATTTAGCAAATATCCCTTCCATCCCAGTCTTGCAATGTTTGTTTTTTTTTTGCAATTTTCGAAAACACACAAGAGTTCACGGACAAAGGGCACTGCGCCACTTTTACAGGCGAATGTTTCAAATCTTCAGGGCCTTGAGTTCGGCTGGATCGATGGAGGAATATCAGTTTTGGAAAACATCGTCTGAACGGTTTGGACGCTAGCGTTGAATACAGACGAGCAGACAGACAGACGTGATGCCGTAAGCTAATTTTTTGGTGTCAAGGACCCACAAAACGTGGTTCCGTGGTTCTGGTTACACAAAATGTTGGAGAAAGAAATTTTCTATAAACAGGAACAAGAATGATTCGCTTTTCCATTTTCAGGGCCCTTCGATACCATATTTTCCGTTGAAAAATCGCTGTTTTATGCCGCAGTATTACAATACTTTCTCGATACCTACGTAAGTAGAATAGAAGAAAAGAATGGAGTGGTGTCGTAAAAACTGTTTGAGCGTTGATGTTGAGTTTACGCTTGTAGTCGTTATTGTAGAACGTTTAGTTTCCTAACAAACATATATATGAGTTTCTCTTTTCATACAGTACATTGTGTGTAATTCAACTTTGTGAATATACATTGAAGACGAGAAAAGGGCAATTAAGAATTCCACAAGAAAATTTACTTTTCTTCTGTTGGTTTACTCTGATTAGTCACTTATTATCTTATGAACGCTATTCACTAAACATCACAGTCCGCTTTCAAAATAAATCAAGCTACTGTCTCACTTCTTTTAATAGACGTTTGAACACATAAGATAATGTAATTTTTTTATTGATATTCAGATTTCCAGCGTCCTTGTCCAGTAGTCCCACTACTCATCTGCTGACGGCAGAAGTATTCAGAGGAAGATCTAATTAAACTAGTTTAGTTCTGTGCAAGTTTACTCTGGAGAGAGATCAGGCACAAACTCTGTGGGCTGGTAATGTAGTGCATCTCCGTCATTTCTCTCACTGAATACATCTTGTACTGAAATGAGAATGTTATTGTGAATAAAACAAAACGGAAGAAAAGAGTAAGCAATCAGAACAAAATATAATAAGAGAAAATAAAACAAATGTGATTTTCTGTTCACAATGAAGACAGAGAAAATGCAAATATGAAGTTAATTACTTTCATAACTTCCTAACGAAGAGTTTGCGAACACATGATCATATGAACTTTTTGTTATGTTTTGGCGTCAGAAGGACGAATGCACATTTGTGGACACAGGGTGTATGCATGAGTATGCGTGCGTCTGTGCATATGTATGCGCGTATGTGCATGTGTGTAAGCTCTTAAGTCAATTTTAAGCGTATTTTGTCTAATAAACACCTTAGAGATTTGGAATGGCTAAGCCGCTTTTGCATAGAAAGTATTTTTTCAAACTAACTTTCGAGTGCTTTTTAGCACTCGAAAGTTAGTTTGAAAAAATACTTTCTATGCAACAAAATATAACTTCTAAATTTACCAAAGAAATTAATACATTTGTTTACAAAGAACAACTAACATGGACGTCCTGTCCATACTTCCCACCACGCCTAACTAGCCCCTTTCCACTCCATTTTTTCCTCCCTTTCATCAGGTTCCGTTCGCTTCTTTCTATCTCACAGCTCCGCCTGTTCCTTCCGCTCATTCCTTCCTACATCAGCTCCGCTTGCTCCTCCCACACCTTTCACTCTTTCCGATCCTCTAGATCCTCCCGTTCCCTTCCTTTCGCTTCTTCTGCTCATTCTGCTCCGCACGCTGCTTGCTCTCCTACTGGCCCGTTAGCCCAACCTAGTTCCGCTAGTTCTGTCCGCCCCTTCCGGTCCACTTCAGTCTCACTCCACGTGAACAGGAAACGCCCGTCTACAATACAGACAAGGTGCATTGTGGATTACATTGAACTAAATCTATTATATAAAAACGAAGGTATGAATGTTTCTATGTGACACAAAAACTTTAGAATTGTTGGAATAATTGCTGCTAATTGTTCTGTCCGTGGGCTCTGTCCAGAGACTTCTTTTCTCCCATTTCCTTTATGACATATCCAAATGACCTGATTCAACAGTGCAGATCTGTTCCGACGAATAATCGTACAGAGCGGCAGCGCGCGGTCGAGACAATTCTTTCCTCCCAGTTCCATTATGACATATCCAAATAATCTGTTTCGCCTGTAAGGACGGTTCCGACGGGCAGTCGCGCAGAGCGGCAGCGCGCTGTGCCCGCGGGCTCTGTCCAGAGACTTCTTTCCTCCCAGTTCCATTATGACATAAACAAATGACCTGATTCACCTGTGTAGGTCTGTTCCGGCGGACGATCGCACAGAACGGCAGCGCACTGTGCCCATGGGCCCTGTCCAGAGACTTCTTTCTTTCCAATCCATTATGACAAATCCAAATGATCTGTTTCGCCTGTGTAGGTCTGTTCCGGCGGGCGATCGCACAGAACGGCAGCGCACAGTGCCCATGGGTCCTGTCCAGAGACTTCTTTCCTTCCAATTCCATTATGACATATCCAAATAATCTGTTTCGCCTGTGTAGGTCTGTTCCGTCGGGCGATCGCACAGAACGGCAGCGCGCTGTACCCTTGGGCTCTGTCCAGAGATTTCTTTCCTTCTGATGGAACTGTTTAGGTCTGTTCCATGGGGCGGTCGCGCAGAGCGGTAGCGCGCTGTACCCGTGGGCCCTGTCCAGAGACTTCTCTCCTCCCAGTTCCAATATGAATGTCCAAATGATCTGTTTCGCCTGTGTAGGTCTGTTCCGTCGGGCGATCGCGCAGAGCGGCAGCGCGCTGTGCCCGTGGGCCTTCTCCAAAGACCCCGTGGGCCGCGCCAAGCGCCTGGCTTTGGCGGCCGGCTGCGCCTCCTCGTCGGTGGAGGACCCCGAAGCGCTGCTCCGATGGTTCCGCGAGGCTCCGCCGGTGGCGCTGGTGAAGGCGTCGCTGGACGGGACGGCGACGGCCGAGGAGAAGCGGCGCGGAGACCTGACGTTGTTCGTGCCGTGCGTGGAGAGCACGCGCGAGGGGGCGTTCCTGTTGGAGGAGCCGGCGGCGCTGCTGGCTAGCGGCGATGTGCCCAACGTGCCCATCGTCTTCGGCCTCACGTCGCACGAGGGAATCCTCACGTTAGGTATGGCGTCTGGAAGCAGCAAAGCCCGCACCAGGTATGGCGACTGGTAGAAACTCAGTCGCGTCTTAAATCTTTACGCCAGAAATGGCAACTACTACGCGTCAGCCGGGAAGGCGGACGACTTTCGAACCGTTCGGCGCATCTGTGGTCTCGTGCTTTCTTTCAGCCAACCAGGTTCATTTATGTTCTGGCATCGCTTGTTTTGGACGTCGCCCATTGGTTCACACGATTTGTCTTCCCTCTGACTCTGCGCGACGCCCATCTTCCAAATTGACGCGAACTATAGGAGCTGCGTTTCGCCTTGAATGCTTACACTAAGTATGACGGCTTGGGGGAGCTCGGTGACACCTGGAACGCCACGCTAGGTAGGGCGGCATGCAGGAGTTCAGACAATTGAATTAATAGGTATGGCAGTTGGTAGGACCTTGGTCGCACTTTGAAGGCTCACGCTGTTCGTTGACTCTAAGGCAAGCGGCGCCGCAATTTGAAAGCTTACGCTAGGTAAACTGGCAGGTATAAACACTTTTACACATTGAAAAATGTTCACTCTGTATATGACTGATGGTAAGAAAGACACTTCTTGAAAACTCAGTTTGGGTAAGTAAACTGACAGGAAACCAGATTCACCTTGGCTAATGCTTAAGGCAAATATCGCGGCTGCTAGGAACTGTCAAAAGCTGTGCTCACTTAGATTAGCACACTCACTGTGCTGTGCTATGTACTTAGATTGGTACGGACACTATCACACCTTGACGAATGCTCACGCCAGGTATGATTCCTGGTAGGAACTCGATCACACTTTCAATGCTCACGTAATGTATGTCTCCTGGTAGGAAATGGACACACTTTGAATGATTACGCTGGGTATTCTTGGTGGTAGGAAGACTGTTTTATCTCGATGCATGCTCACGTGCTTACAATATCATGGGTGTTTTTACCAGTTTGTCATCTTTCATATTCAATTAAGTTATTTGATAGATTTGTGTGCCGGTTTACTAATAGGAGGGCCTTTCCATGAGTCATGGCAAGTATATTTTAGCCAAAACAGAGGCATAGAAATAAATCCTCTTAAGTGTTTCAGTACCACAGGAGTAGTTTTCGTCAAAAAGCTAATATCAATTTGGTTTCTGGTTCAGGATCCATCGAGTAGGGACATTCAAAGATGTTTAGGTAGGCATCATTGTTTTATTAGGTTCAAAAGAAAGCAATGTGTGTTGCTCATAGCTAAATCACTTCAAACAATTCCGCAAAGTTTTCACATATCATTATCAACGATGGGAAGTAGAATCCTATTGGCTGTGCGCCATTCTTATATGTGTATCTTTCCTCTACAGCGGAGAATGTGAGCAGTTGCGTCTCGATAGCCTCCGCCCCATGTGTAACAGTTTGATGTGGCAACGTATTATCTCCCTATACTTCTCCCTCTGTATAACACTGCCAAACATTTCTGATACAGAAAACTATTTTGCGTGAACACAGCTCCTAGCATACTAAATTTTGCGAGAGCATTTAATTAGCCATCAATACACAGCGCGGTGATGGCAATCTCGTAGTTTCAACCGTTTGTTCGGCTTATACGGAACTAATTACATTTCTTTTATTATAGAAAATACAACATAGTTGACATGGTTTCATATATTCCTACATACACTTTCTCAAGCTCCTTTTCTCTGCCACAATCCTTTGACCCCGCAGTTCTGTGAATCCACGCTTGCCCTTATTCTGTGGTTCCTGTTTCCTTAGGCATCATCGAGGGCAAGTTGGGTGGACCGAAGAGCCCGAACCCCTCCGGGATGAGCCCTCTGGAGGAGGTCGCCTCCGACATGGAGCGCCTGCTGCCCGCGGACCTGTTGAAAGGCAAGCGCAACCTGCAGCGCTCCCGGCAGCTGGTGGAGCGCCTCAAGGACTTCTACCTGGGCGGCAAGCAGCTCGCAGACGACACGCTCGAGGGATTCGTCGACGTGAGTGGCGCGCGAACCACGAGCTGTTTTAGGATTAAAAATTTTCCCCAACTCATACAATACCTTGGAGCCCTTCTCGAAGGAAGGCTTATTTGGATAGCGCACATCGATCTAAGGGTATGAGGAAATCTAATGGTGACACAGACAGTGTAATCTGACAAATGAAGTTGAGTATGTGTTGTTTTATGTTACTTGCAACGGGTTATTACAGACATGAAACAACTCTGTTGTCCTTTGTGGGCGTTCATTTCCTCGTAAAAATGTACACAAATTGATTAAGCATGTAATCTTCCATTAGCGTGGATAATACAACTCTGTTTCTAGGACCCATGTGTGACACGCAATACCAATGGATACTTTCAAGAATTGTTTCATTTATCAGATAGTCGAGAACAAATGGAACAGTTCATTTCTTTGTCCGCGAGCAGTCTATTGCGTAAATAGTCCCCTTATATTTGAGGATGAAACCAGAAATATCGCACAAAAGCTATTGAATTGAATTCGCGTTTACATAACACAGTGAAGTTACGCACAAAAACTACAAGCAGGGTATGATTTCTAATCCTCCTCATACTCTGGAAAACATTTAGAATAGGGTGGGCCCATACGGCAGTTTGCAAAATTGGAAAATAGAAATCGTCATAGAAATGAGAACTACTGCTCTTGCCACGTCAAGTAACTACTAAGCTAGTCACATCAGTCTTATGACTTATGGGCTATGCCATATTAGTTGGATGCGTTATTCTAATATATTCTTCGAAATATGCAACATGAATACATTTTTAAATGCTCCACAGTGGTTTGTTTCTCGTAGATAACTGTCATTAGCCAACCATTTCCTTTAGCTTGTTGTTGTTCTTCTTTTACTGCCATACAATGATTAGTGCATAGGCTAGTCTTCAAAATTCCCTAGCGCCTTTTTGTCAGACTTATCCTGAGCAAGTATACCTAGGGTATTTTGCCCCTACTTTCCCTAGGTGCGCTAGTACGCCAATTTTTACGTATGATTTGAATATCAGATACCGCAGGCTAAGATACAATATCCGCAATCTCATCCAGTAATTCAAATCGAAAGTATGATTGTTGCTCAATTGCTGAGAATTTAATTTTGCGAAGGTCGTCCAAGTGCCTTTCCTGGGATCTGTTTTACATGCAGACATGCTCCGCATGCATTCCGTCGATTTTTGGCACCTCAATAATCCCGACTTTGGCCGGGTTTGAACCCGCGAACTTAGGATCAGTAGCTCTATGTAATAATTGATTGATTGATTTTTTCGTGTTTCCGGGCGTGTCAACTGCTTCGGTCATTAGTACCGTTAGTGTATTGCATGTTTTTTCTCGGGAGATGGCGGTGATTTTCCCCTCGCTGGATGGCGAGATCCGGCACCGACCTACCGTCGACTAGTGGGGTTTCCCCAAACCAGGACTCTCCCACCAGCGGGGCACCGCCCCAGCCGGGACAAGTTCTAAGCTCCCGACCAGCCTCCCAGAATATGTGGTAGTGTAGTGCATGTTAGTGTAAGTGTTTGTGTAAGGGGAGAGGATAGGACAAGGAAGGGGAAGGACAGATCGCGCGCGGTCCGTGACCCGTTTGGTAGGGTACTGCTCTGGCATTCGCCTGGTGTTGATCAGAGAAACCACGGAAAACTACCGATCAGAGCAGCCGGCCGCTAGAATTCTCCTCCAGACAGCGACTGAATTCGACCTAGCTGAAAAGCAAGTGTCGAAAATCCTGCCGCTGCCAGGACTCGAACCTCGAACCTCCCGGTCAAAGGCGCTGCAGTGTCATCAGTTGATGCACTGAGCTACCGCTCACGGTCTCTATGTGATAATCACTACACCATCAAATCCGGTTAAGTTTGTTCTGTTTGTCTTAACTGAAGAATCCGCTTGTGATGTCGTAGCTGCTGACGGACGTCAACTTCGGCGTGGGGGTGATCCGCGCGGCGCGCGGCCACGCGAGGCGCGGAGCGCCCGTCTTCATGTACGAGTTCGGCTTCCGCGGCCGCCTCAACTTCCTGGGCCAGCTGCTGGGCACCAAGGTGCAGGGCGTGTGCCACGCCGACGAGCTGGGCTACCAGTTCGCCATCCCCGGCCTCAGCGAGCCGGACGAGGGCAGCGCGGAGGCCGTCGTTCGCCGCCGCATGGGCCGCCTCTGGACGCAGTTCGCCCAATGCGGGTACGTTCTTCCCGCTGTGCAGAGACAGCAGCGCGACGCACGGTGAAGTGCAGATCTGTTCGAGTGGGCGACCTATACTCAGATTAAAACATTTCGTCTGCTGTGTTGGTGTCATTCAATGGGAAGCTTGAACGTCACTATAGTGACTAAACTCCCGAATAGATTACAACGTCACAGCTGACAAAGTGTCAACGAACTTAGTGTTTTAATCGAAGTATACTTGATGTGCTCCGATTCAACGCTTATCTGCGTTGATTGTCTCGTGTGTATGATTTTCGAGTCAGTATATCGGCAGGGGATGGGAAGGGAGGGTTGTTGGGTAGCTGGTGCTTGGATAGCTGAATGAGGAGTAAGGAAGAGGTAAAGGAAGAAAGAAATTCCGACGGACCTTGTCTAGTCAAGCGGTACTGGCATCCGGGCCAGTGCAGCGGGCGCCCGCGGGCAGAATGACCCGAAACCTTGCAATCGTACAGCCCTGGAGCAGTCGCCTTCGACCTCTGAGTACCCGATTTCAAATCCTGCGGAATTTGAGGTGGACAAAGCGGGCATTTTCCATGCCTCTCATTCCACCATTTCTCTTTTTATTATTCATATCACATGTTCAAAATCACCTCACCAATATCATTTAATCATTTCCAAGTGTGGTCATAAGGCTCAGTCACAGGAATTATAATAAAGATACAAAGACAGCAGAAGAAGGATGCGAGTTCTCAGCAGTTTTTCTAGGAGTTTTCCTGTTTCTCGTGAATCTCGTTCCATCATCATCAATCATTTGATTTTCATTATCCATTGCATCTACTTATTACAACTGGATTATCTCTCGTGATTATCAATGCTCTCTTCGAGCTCGCTCAAAAACTAAAATTGAAAAAAAAATCTGCGCACTAATAGCAATCGTCCGTGTTCGGCCCCACCTGCAAACAGAATATAGCATAAAACCTATTTCTACATTTTATTTCATATATGCTTTGCAAGCTTCAGCCGTGATTTTGTACTTATGTAATTCCTCTACAGCTAACAGCATCTGCAACCTTCACGCTTCCAAGTATTTTTCTATGTGAGGTCACGCCAAATTCTCTGCAAATCTTGTGTGGCCCACATATAAAACTTGCAACGGTTTCTAACGGTTATTAACTGCCTAAATCTTCCAATTGTTTTGTGACAAATTAAATATTCGATCCTGATACGTACATTCTATCCACACCTAGCTCCTGCATGTGTGGTGAATCTCTTGCGACGCCTCCGTTGCAGAAGTTGGTTCTGGCTCAGACGTAGTGAGAGTAGTTACCCGAGTGTCCTCTTGAGTCAATTTGTTTGGAACTCCGTAAGAAGCATACAGCATGTTCTCTCACGTAAAGAAGGATGTAGCCGAACAAGACGGTGAACAGGGTCCCCCTAACCAAATCGATAATCAGGATCATATGAAAGAGAATAAAAAATGCCATAGATTCCCAAAAATCAGCTTCCTAGGGGAATTTCTTGCAGAGATACGAGAAACGTCTTTTTCAGGTTTTATTCTTTTCTTAGCTTCTATTGCAAGTATCAGGCTAAAAAAATGCAGAGATGGGGAGAAATAGTTGAATTTGAAGGTATTTTTGTCAATCTATGTTGACGCCAAATTCAAATAGAAAAAAATAAATATGTGTTTGAAATTTATTTTCGACATCATAACGTTGGAGAACAGCATCAGCTTTTTCCTTAAAATGTATCTTATAACATTGTATATCATATATTTTTTCATATTTTGAAATAATGTGGAAGATAGTGAAAACAATTGAAACCGATTTTACCAATTAAAAAATTTGTAATTCGCACCAAAATGTGATAGGAAAAAACATTTTTACCAATATTTAAACACATTCAATCATTACCTATGAACTCTCAATCTTATAGGTGTTACGATATGTACCAAACTCAATCGGGATATACATGTTGGAATCAGACGGGTGGGCTCTTGCGTATCAGACGTCAGCCAATGAGCTTCAGGCACAAGTTTTCGTCATTTTAGCTGGAATTTTAAATGCCAAAATTATCACAGTTACAAGTTACTGAAACAGACACAGAAAAGCACTATCTTTAAATATTGCATCTTTTATTTTAATTATACCTTCATCGTGTTATTTTTGGTTGGTCACCGTTGAAAATTGTCTGTAAGCCACTTTCAAAATGTTTCTCAACACTTCTTGCTCAGCAAGCAACATGGTGTCCAACGTCAGGTCTCGCTTTTCAAACAAGGTGCCCGTGTTGTGGTCACGTGGTTCCTGAGGCAAACTGGTGCTGCGCAGAACGAGCAAAAATCGGTGCACCGGAGAAGATCACCCACCTCTTTCCACCGCGAGAATATCAAAAGAGTGACACAATATTATTGTGAACGTGCGAACGGAAGTCGCACCCTGGGATGCTGTTCTTACAAAGTTGCGATCATTTATTTGGCACACGTTCGTTATTTAACAAAATTTGTTAAACCGTTAGACATTGTGAGTAGTCTATAAACGAACACGTGATCCCAGTTAATGAAGAAGACCGTGACAATGATTAATTGTCTATGGTTGTCTAATTGCCATTGATTAATAAGTCTACAACTGAGTAATTTGATTTATACTATCAACATGAACGATTAATACACCTAAAACCGAGTAATTTGATTTATATTAGAAACAATACATAAATCTAACAACAAGAGAGGTTTGATGATTTTATTTCAATAATATAAAATCTTTCCACATCAAAACATTTGTCAGTAAAAAATTGTAAATCATGCTGGTAAATGAGACTTTTCAATAATTTAAATATAAATTGTTTAAACATTAGTGACAAAAATATTCCTACCACATTTCGCAGCGAATTTCAAATTTTTAAACTGATAAAATTGGTTTTAATTTTTTTCACTATCGTCCACATTGTTTAAAAACCTGAAAAAAATACATGTTATAGAGTTACAAGACACGTTCTAAGGGGAAAAACTGAGACAGTACTCTACTCGACGTTATCAGGTTGAAAATAAAGTTTCAATTTTTTTCTATTTCAATTTGGCGTCAACATAGGTTGACAAAAAAAAAACTATTTTCCTCCGTTTCCGCAATTTCTTTCATCCTTATACATGTAGTATAAGCTGAGAAGAAAATAAAACACGTTTCTCTTCGTATTTCTGCAACATATTGCCCTAAGAGTATATGATATTTTGGAATTTATTGCATTTTCATTTTCTTTCAAATGAGCATTGCGATTATCGAATTGGTTTGGTGGTACTTTTCATCGCCTTATTCGGCTATATCCTTTTATCTGTGCATACATCGCGTTATTTAAAATTTTCTGATATATATTTCTGCCCACATGTCATACATTATCTTTCATTTGTCACTCTCGTTTATTACAATAGTTCACACTCATAATATTTTGTTTCAGAAATCCTACCCCCACGCAGGACGATGTGATAACAACAACATGGCTTCCGTACTCCGAATTGTCTCCTAATTACTTGTTCATTGGTGAAGATCTCAAACAAGAAACTGGACTTTGGAAAGAAAGGGTGCAGTTCTGGACAGACATATACAAGATGTAACATTTTCGCGCGCAAGTTCTCCAAATCTTGAGGATACACTGGGGCAATTATCGTTTACTTTGTATACGAAATATTGGTAACTAGAATGTTTGGAAGAAAATAAAAATATTTTCTTGTTGAATAAATATTTTAATATATCTAGTAATTAATGATTTTTCATACTTTGCATAATACTTGTTTCTTTGTGCAACAAGAACGACAATCTAGTTCGAATTCCGAAAGCTGATTATCTCGAGATATGATTTGCTCCATAAAATTACAATATGTAAGAAATTTGAAAAACTGTAACACAGTTAAAGATATTTGTCCAAAACGTTTGACTGTTCTTATGAAATTAAATGATGTTCCCAAAAAACTTTTTTTCTTGTTTTCAAAAATACTGACAATATCTGCAGCTCAAAAACTTGTCATACAATATGAAATCGTAACTACAGACCGGATTCATATGCACTAATAATCTATTAAATATGTCTGCATCTATTCAATAAAAATTTCCGTATCATCTAAAATATATCTTATCAAGTATACATAAGCCATCATTACACACCCATAATTTTTAGGCACAGATTCACACTGTACATTTACCTATCAGTGAAGGTTTAAAGAGCAGTATTGGTTTCCAAACCGAAATGTCTGCCTCTAAAAATGTATCGCTTAGGATAAGCAAGCATGCTGTATTGCTGTACCTTCCCGCATTAATTTCTTACGAGATTGACTTCGTTTTTAAACTTATTCAAATAATGAATAAACTGAAATTTTGAATTTATCCATGGTTGGTTGGTTGTTAGTGATTCGGGGCTCAACAGCTTAGGTCATTATTCCCGTAAGTGTAGTGCATTGTTTCCCTCGGGAGATGGCGGTGGTCTCCCCCCGCTGGATGGCGAGATCCAGCGCCGACCTACCGCCGGCTAGAGGGGTTTCCCCCTAACCAGGACTCTCCCACCAGCGGGGCACCGCCCCAGCCGGGACAAGCTCTAAGCTCCCAACCGGTCTCCCGGGATATGTGGGAGTGTAGTGCATGTTAGTGTAAGTGCGTGTAAGAGGAGAGGATAGGACAAGGAAGAGGAAGGAAAGATCGCGAGCGGTCCGTGGCCCGTTTGTCACGGTACTGCTCCGGCATTCGCCTGGTGTTGATCGCAGAAACCACGGAAAACTACCGATCAGAGCAGCCGGTCGCTAGAATTCTCCGCCAGACAGCGACTGAATTCGACCTAGCTGAAAAGCTAGTGTCGAAAATTCTGCCGCCGTCAGGACTCGAACCAAGGATCTCCCGGCCACAGGCGCTGCAGTGACATCAGTTGGTACACTAAGCTACCGCTCCCGGTGAATTTATCCATCTGTTAGTATTAACTCTCCTCCACATTCGCTCACATGCCCTTGAAATTTCCAATTTTTCATTAAGTCTCTGAATCTGAATGAATGTACTACGACAAGCCAAGAACCCTGGGATTAGTTTTTAATGATAAAATCAGCATCTAGCATTGGAAAATGGCATTGTTTTCAGACTCGGATGTCAAGGAATACGCGTTGTTAGGACAACGGATGAACAAGGTTTAATATTCCATGCTTGGTGATAACGTTGTGCAAATGCTTTCGCTATACACTTTCTACTCTGTACACTCTCAAAGCCGACCTTCTGAAAGCCTTCACACACGTAAACAAAAATTTAGATGAACATATCCGAAGGCTCGAAGAGGTCGTTCAAAACTCAGACGGTTGGACAACAATAGGCAACACCGCAGAAACTTTCAACCGTCCATCCGCGAAAGCAAAAACACAATCATCACAACCAATCATGACTCAAAACAGATTTGCTGTGTTAGATTATGACAATGATTTTCCATGCCTTCCCAATCCTCACTACCCCCTCCCATCATCGACACGTCCACCCACAAACCGACGCAAACAGGCTAGCAAGCGCAAAGAAACAAAGACACGTAGAGTTGCGCAACCTGGCCCACAAGTGAACAAGGACATTCCTACTGAGCCCACGAAAAAGGTACTAATTTTAGCAGATAGCCATGGGCGACAAATCTCCTCCCTGCTCAGTGGGAAACTCCCATCCAATTTCTCTGTCATGTGTGTGTTTAAACCTAACGGGAGGTTTGCCGACGTGATCAGTGAATTGGACACCCACACAAAACTCTCACCAAACGGGATACAGTCATCATCATAGGAGGGCAGAATGACATCAATTTGGGTGGTCACTTTACACCTGAGCAACATGTTGACAAACTACAACGTGCCGCCCAAAACACGAACATTGTAATCTCGACTCTGCCCTTCTGGTACAACAAACCAACACTGTCCAAAGAAATTAGACACGCAAACAACAAATTAAAACTGCATCTGAGAGGCACACATGTTAAATTATTTGAGCTTAACTTTCTCTCAGAAAAACACTTCACCCGGCATGGTCTTCACTTGAACCTTGTCGGAAAACATGCACTCGGTAGCGAACTTGCCAAACACATCCTTACACCTCAGCAGTATCCTATCCAAGATTCATCCCCACCTACATCTCCTAGTTCTCTTCCATCCTCCGGAACCCCTTTGGACCCAATTACCTTATCCCCTGAACCTAATCCTTGTACTACCTCTCCCATTATTCAATCCCCTACATCTGTAACCCCTCCTTCCTCACCTCCTAACACTGCTGGGACACGATACTTCCTTCGACCACGCACTCGAGGTAAAAATGAGATAAATAAATAGCAACTAGAGTCAGATGCAGCAGAAAAGCATCCGTGTAGGTACATGCAAAATATTCAAATAATGCATCATAATGTGCAATCTCTTTCAAATAAAATTGAATTTATCGAGGCGGCATTAGAGTGTGATCTCAGTCAAATAGATGTTCTTTGCTTTACAGAACATTGGTTATCTCATAATGATCTAAACACACTCCAAATTCCTAGTTTTTACCTTGCAGGATCTTATTGTAGAGCAAGGGAATCAAATAAAGGCCCTGCTTACGGAGGTTCGTGTATTTATGTAAGAAATAATATTGATTCTACCTTCTTGTCAGAATTCAATTTATATGCAGTTGAAAAAGTTTTTGAAATAACAGTTGTACATCTTACTACGCTCAAAATTATTTTACTTTGCATCTACAGACCTCCAACAAAGCAAGCTTTAGATTATTTCAATTTCGTAGAAAATCTAGAGATAACTCTGAACAAAATTAGTAATCTCTCTTTTAAATCCATTGTTGTATGTGGAGATTTCAATATTGATTTTCTGAGCGAATCCCACGAAAAAGAGCAGTTTCTCAATTTAATTCATTCTTTTAATTTAGATATTACAGTGAACGTACCTACACGGAATACTCTTAAATCACAAACAGCAATAGATCAAATTATAATTAACAAAACCACAACTAGATATGAAATAATAACGAATAATCTAGGTTACAGTGACCACGATGCACAAATTCTTACAATTACTAATAACATGAATACTGACACAATAAATAAAACACGCATGTGCAGAGCATTTACTACAGTTAACATAAAGTTATTTACGGACTACTTGCTGAAAGAATCATGGGAGGCAGTTTATAACGCTATTGACACAAATGAAAAATATAATTTATTTTTCTCAAAGCTTTCATTTCTCTTTAACGCATGCTTTCCTATTAAAAAGAGAAAATTAAACATTTCACGAAAAAGTAATACTTGGATCACAAAAGGAATTAGAACATCGTGTAAAAATAAACGTACTCTACTTTATTTCTAAACGTCATGACGTATCTCAAGATTTCCTTATCTACTTTAAAAATACAAAACATTGTTACGAAAAGTCATAAGGCAGGCTAAAATCATGAAAAACGATCAGGATATTTTGAACTCAAATAATAAAACAAAAGCAATGTGGAATATAATAAACAATACTACCAAATCAACTAGAAAACCCGTAGAGAATGTTGTTTTAAAATATAACGATATAAATGTGAACGATCCGGCAACAGTGGCTAATCTCTTTAACCAATACTTTTCGAGAATTGCTGCCGATCTCACTAAGGGTCTTCAGCCACAAAATTCAAAAACAGACAGTTCACCCAAAATTTTAGACACAATGTTCGTTTCCGAAACTTCTTCCTATGAAATTCTCAAAATAATCGGTAAACTAAAAAATAAATATTCGTCCGGTTTAGATGAATTCCCGGATTCTTTGTTAAAGACTTGTGCGTATGCCATTATACACCCGTTAACTCACATATTTAATGCATCTTTATGCACTGGAACGTTTCCAGATATTTTCAAAACAGCTAAAATTAAGCCGCTTTTCAAAAAAGGCAACAAAAATGAAATTCAAAATTATCGGCCCATTTCTCTTCTATCAGTTTTTTCAAAAATATTAGAGAGACTTTTTTACGTACGAATGGAAACCTTTCTCACTAAACACGACGCGCTTTCAGATTGCCAACATGGATTTAGAAAATCAAAATCAACGGAAACAGCTATATTTTCTTTTCTTAAAGATGTCGCCTCATCATTGGATCAAAACGAGGCACCTATTGGATTATTTTTAGATCTCTCAAAAGCTTTTGACGTCATTGATCATGACATTTTACTTTCCAAATTACCTTCATATGGAATTCGTGGTATTGCTCTAGATTGGTTATGTTCGTACCTTAAACAACGATCTCAGAGAGTTGAAATACCTTACTGGAATGATGGAACATTACGTACGCACCTTTCCGACTCTTTGCCCATTGCATGTGGAGTTCCTCAAGGATCGATTTTAGGCCCTATTTCTGTTCCTACTTTACGTAAACGATATGCCCTCGACGATTCGAAACGGAAGAACGATTCTCTTTGCGGATGATGCGAACATCCTTTGTAATAAAGAAACCGTAAATAGTACAATATCAGAAGTTTCAAATTGGTTCCGAAATAACAAATTAATAGTAAACGAAAAGAAAACGGTTTTAATGCAGTTTTCCATTTCAAATAAACAATTCTGTGAAGTATTGAAAATGAACGGTGTACCATTGACTGATGTTAAGGCAACAAAATTTTTAGGTCTCTCAATTCAGTCAAACCTTAAATGGAACGTCCATTTAAATGAATTGAACACAAAATTAAGTTCATTATGCTACGCGTTCAGAATTCTTGCAAATTCAGTCAGCCTTCATACTGCTCGTTGTGTATACTTCGCGAATGTTCATTCCCGCCTGAGATATGGCATAATATTCTGGGGAAATACATCTTATAGCTCCCAGACTTTTAGATTACAAAAACGAATTGTACGAATAATAACCAAATCCCACCCACGTGATTCATGTAAGCCTCTCTTCATTAATCTAGGAATTCTACCATTACCGTGTCTTTTTATTTACGAATCAGTGGTTTTTGTAAAAAATGACTTGCTTAAGGGCGGGAATATATTTTCAGAAAATGCCGAAGTCTATTACTATAACACTCGACGTAGAAATCATATTCATCAGGTGACAGTATCAACAGCTCATTACAAAAAATTCACATACAATACATGTACATTATTTTACAACACTTTGCCAGATGACATTAAACGATTAAATTCAATAGAAAAGTTTAAATCCCAAGTGAAATCATTTCTGCTGCATAACTGTTTCTATACAATTAGAGACTATACTGAGCATCACAAGAAAAGTAACATTAATTTTAACAATGATACATAATGCATTATTTACCATTTGGACTGTATAAATAAGTATAAACAACCTGTAACAACTATTGTACTACAGCTTCCGGGTCAATGACCCCCATCTCGATCAGGTTTTTCGTCCAGTTTCCCTGATCCATTGAGCAAATGCTGAGATGGCCCCTTGTTTTGCTTCTGGACATAAATGTAACTTCATTTTCTGTGCACGTCTTCTAGAATTCAGTGGGAAATACAATTATTCAAATTATCGTTTCCATGTTGTCGCGGCAGGAAGTAATAAGAGCCAAAATTTATTGCTTATTTATCTTTGGAAATAGATTTTATTACATGGGAGTTTTTTTGTTTTTTTTTTTCTCCCTTTCAAAATTCAAAATTTATTGCTTATTTACCCTTAAAAATAGATTTTTTTACATGGGAGTTTTTTTTTGTTTTTTTTTCTCCCTTTCAAAAATTCAAAATTTATTGCTTGTTTATCCTTGAAAATAGATTTTATTACATGGGAGTTTTTTTCTCCCTTTCAAAAATTCAAAATTTAAGTAGTATATGACTTAGTGTAGGGATCACAGAATTTTGAAAATGTGCACACAATTCACTTTTCCCCATAGCACGTCATACGCAGTTTTTAACTGTTTTTTGACGTAAAATAAATAAATAAATAAATAAATAAATAAATAAAAATCTCCTGTTTAAATGTGATTTATTATTAAGTGTTAGTAATATTTTATTAAGTTTGATTTTTAAATTAAAACTTCCAAAATTGAGATCAGAGTCGTAATAATATTTACTGAGACAAATTTATAATCCGAGGTTGGAGTGTACTTAATCGAGGCCGTTCGTCCGTTTAATAACCAATCGAATAATCGCCAGTTTGAGAATCAATCGAATTTTAATAATTTGCCAGACAACTGGAGGTTCCCTTTACTTCAATTTCAGCACGCGTTGGAAATTAGTAATTGCTGTGATTTATTATATGACTAAATAAGTGTTTTATTTCGGACAAAATACATTTTTAACGATTTATCAAAACATTCGGGAAGAATAAACACGTAGAAATGTCCGTGCGCCGTCGCGGCCGCCGCCGCCGCCGCCGCCGCCGCAAGGTCCTAGCGCGCGCGTGCGCATACCTCTGTGTCCACGCGATTGCGCTCCCGCCCGTGTTGTCGCTTACGCTCACGACGCGAGTGTTCGACATGTTAACATACACATTTCGTTATGCAGACATCCCCGATCGTCGGACTATAAAAAGGGACCGTCAAATGTGAAGCGACACATTTCGACTTCGGCTTCCCTTCGAGAGCGAGTTCGTCTTGCAACTCTCGTGTACTTCAAAGTTCACTCGCTTTTCAACGATGAAGCTCTCTATTTTTCTTGTATGCGCCTTCGCGTTTGCTTCTGCTCTGGCAGAGTGCGACGATGGGCATGCGCACCCGGAAAAGTACGTGATCGTTAACTCCCCTCTCAGACTCGACGATTTCTTGGGTGGATGTCATGGACACCGAGGTTCTTCTTCCTCTGAAGAAATCCTCGTCGACATCCACTCCAGCTCCAGCTCTAGCTCCAGCTCTGAGGAAGTCGTCGTAGTCGTCGACGAGAGTTCCAGCTCCAGCTCTAGCTCCAGCTCTGAAGAAATCCTCATCGACATCCACTCCAGCTCCAGCTCTAGCTCCAGCTCTGAGGAAGTCGTCGTTGTCGTCGACGAGAGTTCCAGCTCCAGCTCTAGCTCTGAGGAAGTCGTCGTAATCGTCGACGAGAGTTCCAGCTCCAGCTCTAGCTCCAGCTCTGAAGAAATCCTCATCGACATCCACTCCAGCTCCAGCTCTAGCTCCAGCTCTGAGGAAGTCGTCGTAATCGTCGACGAGAGTTCCAGCTCCAGCTCTAGTTCCAGCTCTGAAGAAATCCTCATCGACATCCACTCCAGCTCCAGCTCTAGCTCCAGCTCTGAAGAAATTGTCATTATCGACGAGAGCTCCAGCTCATCATCGGAGGAAGAAACTACCATCGTTCTTGTCGAGTGCGGTGACCGGGAGAGGTCATCTTCATCGTCTTCTGAAGAAATCATTATTGTCGTTGAAGACAGCAGTTCCAGTTCCAGTTCTGAGGAAATTGTTATCATTGAAGATTCCAGCTCCGAGAGTGAAGAGAAGAGAAACTTAATTGTTATTGTGGGTTGCGGCGACGAAGTCTCTGGTTCATCCTCTTCTTCCTCCTCTGAGGAAATTGTTATCATCGAAGAATCTAGCAGCTCAAGCAGCTCCTCTTCCGAAGAAGTTGTCGTCGTAGTGGATGAGTCTCACAGCTCAAGCAGCTCTTCTTCCGAAGAAATTGTCGTCGTAGTGGATGAGTCTCACAGCTCAAGCAGCTCCTCTTCCGAAGAAATTGTCGTCGTAGTGGATGAGTCTAGCAGCTCAAGCAGCTCCTCTTCCGAAGAAATTGTCGTCGTAGTGGATGAGTCTCACAGCTCAAGCAGCTCCTCTTCTGAAGAAATTGTCATCGTTGTGGATGACTCCAGCAGCTCCTGTTCTTGTTAAGGTGTCTCTAGATAGTCATTTCATGCGGCCAACAAGAAGAAGAAATGAACCAGACGCGGCTCTTCACTGTTAACCAAAGAATCACAAATGTTAATGTAGCTTTATGCTGTGTTGTTTTGCTATTTCTTTGTGTATGATAGAAGGAATTGCTCTTTAATTTAATAATTTATTGTGTAGTTCACATAATGTGAAAGTTAATAAATGAATTCGCAAATATTTGTGTGTAACTTTGTCTTGAACATCCTCTGGCATTATTTCCTTTTAAATTGAGAGAGGTTTCCCTTGCAGTAGCGATACAGGACGATTTTATATATATATATATATATATATATATATATATATATATATATATATATATGCTTCTCTTGAGAGATGTTGAAAATTATTTAGGATTACTTCTGAATAATTACATTTCATTATCAAATACTATCTCTTCAATAAAATGTAATTATGGCGCGTATTTTACATACTCGTACACATGCGTGTCCTCGGAGAGACGTGCCGAAAGGCAGGCAGCCGCTTAGGGCGCGGAGGCGCGCAGCCTTGTAGGCCACCGCTGCGCGCGTGAAGGTCGCAGAGTTTCCGCCCCCACAGCCCGCGGGAAGCTCAAAGCGCTCATTGTAGTTCATTTTTGAGCTATCTTTCAAACCGACGTAGGTGGCTCAGGCCCTCAATTGATGTCACTGCAGTGCCTCTAATCGGGAGGTCCTGTGGTTCGAGTCTTGAAGGTGGCGGAAATTATGATACTAGCTATATTCCGATATAAACACAGTGGCACTTGAAGGTGACGAGCTGGACGGTGAGGGAGACACCGTCATCCAATATTAAGCTTCATTACGAGTTAAATTTGGGAGCTCCCGATTGGATGATAATGCTCCCCCCTCCTTCCAGCTCATGATCTTGATGTGTGACTATGTTTAAATCGGAATATACATAGCTAGGTTGAGTTCAGGCGCTGTCTCTTGGAGAAATCTTGCGGCAGGCTGCTCTTATCCGTAGTTTTCCTTGGTTCTTCTGAGCAGTACTCTAAGTAAACGGGCCGCGGACTCCGCGCTATATTTCCTTCCCCTTCCTTGATCCATCCTCAGCCACTACTTACACTTTCATTCTCTTGCACTACACTTTCACATATGTCGGAAGATCACTCGGGAACTTGGAACTTGTCCTGGTTGGGGCGGTGCCCCGGTGGTAGGAAATCTCTGGTTGGGGAAAACCCTGCAAGCTGAAGGGTAGGTCAGCGCCGGATCTCGCCATCCAGGGGGAAAAGATCACCGCCTTCTCCCGTGATAAAATATGCCCTACACTTACGTGGCTACTTACCTTAGCACTTGACGCGCTGGTATGACTAATCAATCTATCAAACTTTACTTTCAAAGTTTCTTTATCAAACCTATCCCATAGCATTATAATTTCACTTTAAGCCACGTCCACACGTTGCAAATCTTTGCGTTGCGCACAATTCACCGCAAATATTAAATCTGTTCGTTCGTTTACCGTTACAAATAAGTTTTCTATAATTCGGCATCAAAAATATCTAGTTTTTGAAATGTTAATCTCTCGCTTTTTTAAATTTATTAATAATAATAATAATAATAATAATAATAATAATAATAATAATAATAATAATAATAATATTTTTTCATCTTTCAACTATTAATAGTTAAATTGTTGGGAACGGATTCTGAAACTCAAGAAAGCGTGCGCAGATGATTTTCTCCCCCATACGTCACATACAGTTTTTTACTGTTTTTGACTAAATAAAAAAAATAGACGCTAACGCAAGCTAGCACCACGAAAATATTTGTGCCGCATGTCGTGCGTTCGTGCGTGCTTGCTCACTATGTGTGTCGCGTCGCTTGGTAGTGGTGTATTCTGCGTGATGGTGGTCGCTGTGTATTTGTCATGTAAACGTTTTTATTTTAATTGTTTTTTTAGAAATTGTAATTTGTTTATGAGTTGTGCATTAAGATGAACACTTCACATTTCTTGGTGGTAGTGCATCCATGTTAGGTTATGTCACCTTCAGAAAAGTTTACACGAACACGTCCCTCCCTCACTACAACCATTTGCCCCGCAGATTTCATAGATGTGCTTGGAAAACCGACAGATCGCGCGATGTGCGACGTAAATGTTTACGTGCACTCATGTTCGACCAATCAGGAATTCAGTTCGCTTGCGCTAAATTTTATGTCGTGCACGTCATTCGGCGTACATTTCTGCAAGTGTGGACATAGCTTTATATCTGAATCTCTTTATTGCATTTACGGTCTACTTATCTACTATTGTTTATGACACATTTATCTTTTATATTATAATCATGATTCATTCCTTCTTCTATTCCAAAGGCCTGAACTCTTTTACCCATTTCTCACTATCTATTCCTCAACCGCTTTATTCTGAGAAGAAGAAGAAGAAAAAGCTATTGTACTTTCTTAGTCCTTCTATATCCCATCATCTTTTCTCACCAAACCTTCTTTTACAGTCATCTCCTCAATGTCTTATTTGTCATTATTCCTCGTTTCTAAAGAATCTAACATCTTATACGAACTATAATGACCGATCTCATAACTCTCGAATTTAAAAATTGTTTTAGGTGCTAACGGGATATCTTACGCCCATAACAGAAATTTAAAAAAATAATATAACGATTTTGCGAAATTGTATATGTAATACGATAACTCTAAGTCCTTCTCCTCATATTAATGCTTACGAAATGCGGGATTTATTTTAAACAGATTGATAAAATGTTAACTTTCCAGCTCTGGGCAGTGAAATGAAGCATAAGATCATACCGTACGCGTAGGATGTGTCATTTAAGTGCTCTAACGTCAGTTATGGGACTTACATTGTAAAAGCTCACGTCCTTACAGTACTAAAACTCATTGCACTTGAGATTCCCTTATGGCAAAGCAGCACCTTGCAGGTCTCCTGCCGCAAAGTACAGGACGGGTACCGCGTTACTGGGGAGACATAATTCAACATGGCTGTCGTCGGGCATATTGTGAATGACTCCAGAAGCGTAAGTTCCTAAGAAATACCTCAAAACTGAACTGGCGTGGCAGGCAGTGGACGAGCAGGCGTTGCTGGAAGAAAAGAGGCTGTGGCAGTTTCATCTTATCTCAGAGTCTTCCACAATTGAAGGCAGCACTTCATCAGGATTTTGGTAGAAAGCAGAGAGAAAGGCAATGTTTGTAAATTGATTGATTGATTCCGGGTACGTCAACTACCGAGGTCATTAGTCCCGTAAGTGTAGTGCATTCTTTTCATCGAGAGGTGGCGATGATCTTCCCCCACTGGATGTCGAGATCCGGCGCCGACCTACCGTCGACTAGCGGGGTTTTCCCAACCAGTATCTCCCACCAGTAGGGCACCGCCTCAGTCGGGACAAGCTCTAAGTCTCCAACCGGTCTCCCGGCATGTGTGGTAGTGTAGTGCATGTTGGTGTGTGTGTAAGGATAGGACAAGGAAGAGGAAGAAAAGATCGCGCGCGGTCCGTGGCCCGTTTGTTAGGGTACTGCTACAGCATTTGTCTGGTGCTGAAACCATGGAAAATTACGGATCAGAGCAGCCAACCGCTGGAATTCTCCTCCTGACAGCAACTGAATTCGTCCTAGCTCACAAGCTAGTGTCGAAAATCCTGCCGCCGTCGGGACTCAAAACCTAGGACCTCCCGGTCATAGGCACTGCAGTGACATCATCAGTTGATGCACTGAGCCACCACTCACGGTGTTTGTAAATCATATGACCTGATTTGGAGAAGGTATATCGGCAACATCAACATTTATTGGAGAAAATCTTAATTTTAATTCTTTTTTAATGACCTGACCGTTCCCCGTTCTCGCCAGCAACCACACTATTTCCTCGCTTGTGAGCTTACTCAGTAAAGGGATTTTATATGCTTTTAAAATATTTAAATTGTATTTATTTAACGTGTATATATTTCCTTTCGATTAAATATAATGAAATTACCTTTGGACCCAGTTTCTCCAATGACCTCATGACTATCTCACACCGATCATTCTTATAATCTTTGATACCATATTATCATGTTAGATTAGTATTAAAAATGTATTCGAGAATATTTTCTCATTCGTCTGAAATATTAAAACAAAATGTTTAAAATGTACTTAAATGATTAAAGCTCCCTTCCAAGATATTGTAGTGAGGTTTCTCTACGCTGATTGGCATCGAAAGTACAACTCGTAAGAATTCTCATCATAGAAGATCTTTGTAGATTTTTTAGTAATGTCCGTCGGGGATTTTACTTTGAGGTCCGCATGTAATCTCGTCCGTCCGTCCGTCAAGTCCGATCTCAATGTTCTTGACCCTTTCCCAATACTGCAATGTCAGCAGGGTACAACGAAGTGCGGCTTGCAAGCCTGGTTTCACTGTAGAAACAATTGACAGATTTACAACCGACTCAAACCGGGGATGTGAGCCACCACGGTCACAGTAAGTAATGAGGGAATACTCGTAAATCATCGTCGCGACAATTTAAGGCCCGTAAGACATTCTGTGTGTCCCGCCGTAGCAACCCGGTTAGTCATAATAGAGTAATATAATGATACCTTACTAGATACAGAATTGCCAAATCCATAAAATTACTTGAACAATGCTTCAACAGCACATACTTTCTCGCACATACATTCGAATCATTTCCAATTATCGAAAACTCATAGTTCAACGAAAAGAACGGTCACACGGACTGACGACGGGCAGAATAAAGAACGGAGGAACGAGGAACAAGGAGGAAAGGACGGACGGAGGGACGGACGCACGAACGCACGGGACGGCTGTCTCACTGTTGATTATACTACGATTTTTCTAATTCTGCCTGTGGCATTTCATCAGCTGTTATTGCCCCATTCAGGACCTTACACGTCACTACAGTGACGTCACTAAGGTGGCGTTCAACCTTCCAATTGGATGACACCGTAACAGCTGATTTACTTCACAGGCAGCTATGAATAAATCACAATATAAAGAATGTTTTGCCGTAAATCAGAATTTCAGTAGAAAAGACACTGATAATATGGATTCCGACAACTCAGTGTGTTAATGTCAGACTAAAATAAGTTGGTGATTGACTTTGTGCTTCTGAAGCTATTTCTTCATACAATATGAGTATATTTGTTGGTTACTTTAGTTAAAGTGTAGTATTTATTTCAAGTGCTTATTTTCGTGTCCTGGGAACATGTGCTCAGATGTACGCAACCAAACAACGTCGTTCCTCTCCACTAGCAACTGTTAATCACCAAACCTTTTTAATCGGACTATACAAGTAGTAATTTACCACAAACAGGAACAAGAATTATCCATTTTATCTCTGTCAGGACCTTACAATACAAGATTTTCCGACGACAATGTACCACTTACTGCTGCAGCATTACAATACTTTCTCTGTACATATTAGGCGAGAAAGTATATATGAATGAAAAGTGAATACTACTGTAGTATTTAGTGCATCTAATGTAAGAGGGAGATGTGAGACCAAGACGTTGAAAGCCAATATCTCCATCCCACCCTCCTTAAATACCTCGCGCCCAGGCTTCGGCTCACCGGAGTCCTTAGGCGCTCTAGATCTGCTGGCGGCGGAAGTATAATACGGGTGTGTTCTGGTTGGATCCACGAATCGACCTCGGCCGTTCTCAGAATGTCATCACGTGCCAGGGTTGACGCCGCGTCGCACCTGGCACTTGTTTCACAATGTGCTCCGCTACCGTCACCGCCGCCGCCGCCGCCGCCGCCGCCGCCGCCGCCGCCGCCGCCGCCGCCGCCGCCGCCGCCGCCGCCTACCCGGCGCGACGTCCGGAACCTGCCAGTTCCCTTCCTTCCTGTGTGGACCGGCGAGCGGAGCGTGAAGGTCGCGCCTGAGGCGAACGAAAATCGGATGGGAAATTGGCCTCAATAAGCGAGCGGAGCCCCGCGGTCTTCGCCTCTTTCTTGTCTGATGGTCGAACAACGTCCTCAAGCGCTGGCAGCGTTTCCTTGTTTGCTTTCATTACGACTTCCGCTCCTTTTTTTTTTTCTTCAACTGAGACTAATATTGTGTACGCAAGAAACAATGAGGATGCTCTTATTTCTTGAGCGGTATTGCTTTTGAGATGAGCTGATGGTTTTTTGATGATAGCCCTCATTTTTTTCAAAGCAACGTACGTGAGGTATAAACACAGCGTGCAAATAGCATGAATAATAATTACTAGCGTACCCGTACCATAACTCTCGTAAGTTAAACCCCGCCCTCTTCCCTATTTTTCCATTTCCATATTAACCCTGTAATATATCTTTTTCTTCATGCCCTTCTTATCCTACGTCACTTGTTTATGTGTCCTTGTAATTGATAACATTAAAATACAGCCCCTTCAATAAAACTATTCTTATTTAATGTCATTACCGAGCAAAGAGATATACCCGTGTCATTCCATCGCGTGGAATATCAAGTAATTGATTTAATTTTATATACAGTTGAAGATTCTAGAGGCTCTGAACGGGTGGGGTAGAATCGAGAAGCGTTGAACCAGCAAAAATTAGATTAGAATATTCAAGAAAATCTCATCCTGTAGATTACGGTGCATGGAATGTTTAGCAATATTTGAGGTTTTTGGCACCAATATTTTAGTTTTTAAGGCCCTAAAACGCTTTGTTTAGGACTTATTTAATGATATACATTAAAAAATCTGTCCGAGGGCTGCGGGTTGCATAAGACATGAATATTTTTTTTGTTTTTAAGAAATCCTTCATAGTTTTAAAGTCAAAATGCAATTTGTCGCGTCTCCTAGAAATTCTCTTTCATTATCAAACTCATTTATGAAGGTTGGTGGCGTGTAAGAGCCGCAAAGGGTATATAGACTACTAAAATAATATAGGAGACGATTATTTTAAGATGATGAGAACATTATTTTAAGATGAGTAAATGAACAGAGAAGAACATACTGAACTGTGAACCTATGTGACAAGTTAAACTGTTTAATTGTCATATTCACAGTAAAATTTAATACTGTGAAACCATTTGCCTCCTTCAGTTGAAGGAAGGGACCAAGGGATTAGTTTCATATTCAACCTACTGAACCATTATTATGGTAACTCGATATACTTCCCCCATATTTCACATACAGATTTGTATTGCTTTTGACTAAATAAATATCTAAATACACTTACCCATGCGTAGTGGTTCGTAGAATCCCAGATTTTTCCTAATGTAGAAATACTCGTTGCTGATGTCATCGCCACGGTATTCGTTGAACTAATGAATGTAGATCATTCATTAATATTTAAAATGAAATATATAAAAGTACATATATGTATAAAAGTAGATTTGATACGGGTAACCTTGAAAATTGCCAAATCATTTTATAAGTCAGAGAAGGAATGCAATTGTCTTTCGGATTCCCATCACGAGGAGATTAAGCGACGTAAGATCGCAAACTAACACAACAAGAATTGAAGTAGTTATAAGACAATTAGCTGATTGCGCATTTCGTAAGTTCACAGAACATGTTACTTTCCTTTGAAGTGACGCCGATGTACTAATTAGTAGAGCTCATTAATTACGTCTTTCCAAGAAGCTCTGAAAGGGAAGCATTTGGCAAGCGAGGGAAATGCGTAATGAAGAAATGGGTGGGCGTTGAGTTTCAGTAAATTTCACAATTTAATTATATTTATCCGGACAAGTGTCTAGGAACATTGAGGCATATTACCATTATTTATTTTTATTTCACGTAACAATTCAGGCCACAAAGCTATATTGAGAATATTTTAATTACATTTTGGCACACAGGAGCGCGCATGGTTTGCAATTTTCTTCATTGTAATATTCTTATATATATTCTTTGAAGTAAAAACGTATTATAGAAGTCAAACGTAGTTCCAAATATTAAGTTGCGGGCACACTAGCGAGCTATTAACAATCCCGACAAGGATATTTTAGAGTTAGTACAGTACAGGTGGTACATGTTGAATTTGTGGCGCAATAAGAACAATTGTAAATGACTAGATCAAATGCCCGGGTATTTATTAATCACAGTAATCTTTAATCCCATCTGATCTTACCCTGACCCGCCTGGTTCTGCCTCATTGATGTTACTACTGTAATCATTGCCATCATTGATGTTACTACTGTAACTATGGGCAGATGTAAACATATGCGCGATTTCAAACTCCCGGCAAACTTCCAGTAAGCATTTTCATCTTCAATTACTTACAAAAGGTTTATTGCACTATTGGAATGTATTAAAATACATTTTGTAGGAAAATGAATGTTTTTTCAAATATTTTTGATTCATTTTGATAGATTTCCTTAACGTTTTCGAGAAATTCGTGAAAAAAACGAGAGTAAATACTTAAATTCTGTTTTAACCCTTTAAAGCCGGAATTAATTTTCAGTCTTGTTTATTTCGCTTTTAAATATTTAAAATAGTGGCTTAGATGATGAAATGGTTTTTATTTGTAATTTTTTGTCTATATTAAAAAAATAGTCTTGTAAACAAATGTACAGCTAAACTTTTCCACTGCAATGTTGTGAAAATTTGTTATGTTCTAATAATGTTCTAAAATAACACATGGGTAAAAAATGATTCAGGTTGTTCCTCAATGGTCCCATTTCTTTATCCACCTGTTATCTGCTGCCTCACCGCCACCCAACGCCTTTACCTCTGATGTCTCCTTGGCCCTGGACAAAGCCTTCGCCCCCTCCCCCGCCCCCGCCGCCACCCCCGCTCACACATGTGCCTCTGCCATCGCCTCCGACCTCACTTCCTTGGGCTAAACCCTTGCATCTGCGCTCGCCCTCGCCCTCACCCTCGACCCCGCCCTGACCTTGGCCCTCGCCCCTGCCCTGGCTTTCGCTCTTGTCTCGCCCCTGTCCCTGCCTCTGCTCTCGCCCTCCCACATCCTCGCCCCCCTCCTCTTCCTCGCCCCTGCCCCAAACCCTGCGCTCGCCCTCGCCCCCACCCTTGCCCCCGCCCTCTCCCCGCCCCCGCCCCCCGCCCTGTCCTCGTCCCTGCCCCTCGCCCCTGCCCCCTGCCCCCTGCCCCCTGCCCTCGCCTCCCTGCCCTCGCCCCCGCCCCCGCGCCCCCCGCCCCCTCCCCCCCGCCCTCGCCCCCGCCCTCGCCCCGCCCTCCGCCCCCGCCCTCGCCCCCGCCCTCGCCCCCCGCCCCTCGCCCCCGCCCTCGCCCCGCCCCCGCCCCCTCGCCTCCTCGCTCCCCCGCCTCGCCCCCGCCCCCCGCCCTCGACCCCGCCCTCGCCCCCCGCCCTCGCCCCCGCCCTCGCCCCCGCCCTCGCCCCCGCCCTCGCCCCCGCCCCCGCCCCCTCGCCCCCGCTCCTCGCCCCCGCCCTCGCCCCCCCCTCGCCCCCGCCCTCGCCCTCGCCCTCACCCCCCGCCCTCACCCCCGCCCTCACCCCCGCCCTCACCCCCGCCCTCACCCCCGCCCCTCCCTCACCCCCGCCCTCACCCCCGCCCTCACCCCCCTGCCCTCACTCACCCCGCCCTCACCCCCGCCCTCACCCCCCGCCCCCTCACCCACGCCCTCACACCCGCCGTCACCCCCGCTCCAGCCCCAGCTCTCGCCCTCGCCCCCGCCCCCGCCCTCACCCCCGCCCCCGCCCTCGCCCTCGCCCTCGCCTCTGCCCTCTGCCGCGCCCTCACCCCAACCTCTCTTCCTCCCACGCCTCCGCGTCAGTCTCTTTCTTCTGTCGCTTCAATCCTCTCTCAGTCCTCGCTTTCGAACGAGACTTTACCATCACCTCCGCTGGGACAAATTCAGTGAGCTATTGCATACTTTCAGATAAGTTGAAAACGCATATTATTCCAGTTCGTGATCGAAAACGTTTTAATATCTCTTTCCCACAATAATAAAGAGAAACAAAACAATGCAGAGAAATGAACGAAATTTTGATTAATTTTGTAGCTGAAATAATGAATTGGAGATTAACATTTTTAGTGAGATTTTAGTAGTTGGCGAGTGATATATTGAAGATATTTAATTTTCCAAATTATCACCAATATTTTTGTTGTTGTTGTTTTCAAATAAACGCGAGCAAAAATTGATAATGATAGTTATTGATGCCATGGCATGCTTTACCGGTGTGACAAAAATACTATAAAAGCTCTAGTTCATCAGCATTTGCTTAGATTGACAATACGGGCATCATTAGTTTTTGAAACTCTTTTGCTCTCAATAAAATCAGCAGCAACCCTATTTCTTTATCAGTTTTCTAGTCTTATTGACAGTTTAGTCAATAAAATCTTCAGCTCCACTATTCCGTTGTCAGTTTTCAAAACTATTAAACGCTCAATAAAATCTGCATCGTCGCTGCTTGTGGTGGCGCTTCATGTAAGGCGACGTTTTTATTCCCTTCCTCGTATCACAAGCCCCGTCTCCTTATTGGCGAGTGTATCTCGCGCCTTTGCGCCGCCGGCAGCTGCCTGCGCGGGAATGCCGCCAGCGGCGCGAGCAAGGGGGGGGGGCTGATGCCCATTGTAGTGGCTTTCTCTACAATGGGGCTAAATCGCGACTTCTGTGGGAAGAAACTCGCAATCTCGATTGTGCTTGATTGGTGGCAACGGCAACTCCTACATTGCCACACACTCGTCCATTATGGCAATGAACTACTCTTGGAAAAATCTTAATCAACAATTAGATGGTATGATAACCTTTCTCCGATGAGGTGTAGATACCCGTGACATAGAAATCAAATACTTGAGATGAGATTACGGCAGTGACAGATCTAGACGGAACAATATGGACCATGCCCTCCTCAAAAACTTCTTTTTTGGATTGGTACTCAAATGTCTCTAAAGACTCATGACCATCCAATTTAATTGGGACCGAGACTAATTCGAATACAAAAAAGCTAGGTTAATCAGGATTTCGTTTGATAAATGATAAAGAATTTTTGGCAGAAAAAATATTATGTACTAAACAATGAAAAAGAAGAAACAAAAACAAATTATAGAACGCAATATAAAGGAATAAATACATTTATCGCAGTAAAGGAGAGACAACAGTAACTGAGTGCAGCAATGAAACAATGAGAATGGAATCTGGTGATTAATTATTGATTTTGGGGAAGTTTCACTAGTCCTAGAATCGGTGTCTGCATCGCCCAGCGCACACAACAGCTCCCTACAACTGCAGTTACTAATATACACTTCCTTATTTAGTTATTCAATGGATTGATTTTTTCTGATGTGAACGTGGAGTTAATTGAGAAACTGTTATTTTTGTTAAGCTTCACCCAAAAAATCAATATTGAAATCTCCACACAAAAAAATGGATTTAAAAGAGCGATTACTAATTTTGTTTAGGGTTTTCTCCCGATTTTCTGAGAAAATGAAGTAATCTAAATATCGCTTTGTTGGAGGTCTGTGAATTCAAAGTAAGATACTTTTGAGGGTAGTAAGATGTGTGACGTATTTCAAGATCCTTTCAAACATATAAGTTACATATAAATTGAATTCCGATTAGAAGGTAAAATCAATTTAATTTCTTACGTAAATACACCAATCTCCAATCGGCAAAGGTTACCCAGAACATCAATTGATGTCATTGCTCTGCCTCTGACCAGGAAGTCTTAGGGTTTGAGTCCCGACAGTGGCAGGATTTATAATTTTAAAATTATTAATTGAACGTTTTAATACTTTCGAAATTCAATACTTTTATAATATAATTTTCAACTGTAATTCTTATGAAGAGAGGATTTATTGCTTCATTCTTCAGTTAATATATATGAACGACGTGTCATGCATGCCATGTAATTGTTGGATGAACAAATAATCTATTTTGTTTCAATATTAATGTTGAAAAGCGTTCAAATCTATATCGTAGAGTTCAACTGTTATGTGCGATGTGTACACCGAGTTGACAGTCTACCAGACAAATAAGTGCGAGTCAAAGAATAATAGCTCCTGCTGGTAGCCTACTTGCGACAAAATTATAATTTTTCACTCAATTTAATTTTTTTATTTTCGAATTTGAAAGCGATATAACATATCCTGGATTACTCATTGACATGATGGAGCAATTCCGACTCTACCCAGTCATAAACGGTCGGTAATTTGAGTGCTTGGTGGATGCAAACATACTCGGCCCAAGCCAATCACATTACATTTGCATTCGGGCAAACGGTTAAAAAGATAATTTCTAATAATGAAAACATTTTTTGAAAAATAGTAGCCCGTTGTATTCAGGTCTTGAATCAATAATGCTTTAAAGGAGTCTCCCCGAACTTCAATGCAGTCAGCAAGAGAGTGAACGCAAGTTGCTAGGCTTCTCTTCCATGCTGGGATTTGTTTACAACTCACACCGTCGTAACCACCAAAACATCAGTAGCGTGATGACACGGTGGAGTGCCTCTAGTGTAATGTAGTCCGACCGCCTTCGTTTTCCTTATGTGAAATTACAAGGCAATTTCCGTGATGGAAGTTGCATCGCGCGTGTGCGTGCTCGTTGCGTGTGTGTTAATGCGTGCGCGTGGGCGGAGGCGGCATTTTAGGCGTTACACGCACCTGCGAAAACTGACAGGATTGGCTAGCGTGCCTCCTAATCCGTCGCTGACTTGTTTCGGTCCTTGTTATTTCAAGGCAGATGAAGACAAAGTGCTCTACAATATCTGTGAGGGCCTAGAAGCTAATATCCGGAAGGGAGATGTAATTGACCTCGACTTTGTTGACACGAATTCGAAGGACAGTTGCGAGAGAGAATGTAAGTATACCACGTATCGACAGGTATAATTTAAAATAATGTGGCCTAACATAATTCACCCAAAAAAGTACAAAAAATGAAAGAAAATGAAGGCAAGCAGTGTAACTTCTCTCCATCTAAAAAAATTAATAAATAACTTTAAAAATAACAAATTGTAAGTATTGAACAAAGTATTTTTCTACAAAAAATAACAAATCGTCAACCAAATCAAGTGATGTCTTAGGCAATATTCACCACATTTCAAAAATGGTTGCAGAAATAATTATCCCCAAAATTCACTGAATATTAGAGTATAATAGACCGGACGAACGGACGGGTAGACTGAGAAAGTGACAGACAGACGCAGTGACGGATGATCATTAGAAAACACTTTTTCATTATTAGAGCCCCAATTTTTGTACTTTGGATCAAATATAGAAATCAATGTTTTACATTTACATAACCTTGTTTACACAATGAAGATACGATTTTCGGTTTACATAGGAGAAAGTAAAATGACAGATATGTTTAATTGTTTATTTATTTATTGTCAAAGACAGATACTGTGTGTGACGTGCTAGGGGGAAGTGTATTCTGTGCACGTTTTCTGAATTCTGGGATCCCTATCCTAAGGCATATGTTAAATTCTTAACACAGAAGGAAATGAGCGTTTTTTGCCTAGAATTGATAAGAAAATATTCGCTCCGTTGTAAAAAGAACTATTTGCAAGAGCAAATCAGCTATAGATTTGGACTCCCTCACCGCGCCTTGCGAGAAGGAATCGACTTCCTGCCGTGACAATATGGAGAACGATAATTTGAATAACTATATTTCTCCGACTGTATAACTATATTCCCCTGAACTCTAGAATACGTGCACAGAGAGTGAAGTTACATTTACGTCCACAAGCAAATAAAAAAGCCATCTCATCATTCGCTCAAGAATCAGGAAAATCGGACGAAATATCTGATCGAGATGGGAGTCAGTAATTCAGACGCTGAGGTACACCACCTGTTACAGGTTAATTATAATTACACAATACAAAAAAATTATACATTAAATATCATTGTTAAAATAATTCCCTTTTTGATGCTCCGTATACCATCTAGTTGTATTAAAATAGTAATGCAGTTATGCATACGTGTAATTTATAATCTGAGCTGGCTGCCTGCCCGAGATGCTGCCCGGCTTCCTGTCTGAGCAGGAAAGATCCTTCTCAATATTTTTTTTCAATATCACCGTTGAGCTAAGGAAAATCCACTTATGAAAATAGAAGTCAACGCTCTTGTCTGATTGAAACAATTACAGTTGACTTTGCCTATAGTGAACTCGGATATAATGAACCCTCGGTTACAGTGAACTTTAGTCACTAGTCCCGTTTCACTTGCATTACAAATAAGCGTAGGAGGATTTGGTTGTAGTGAACCTAAACCTCGGCTGTAGTGAATGTAGGAAATACAACGCCCTGGAAATTAATTCCTACCTGGAAAAGAATATACCTCCTCAGTGCCACAAATTCCAACACTAGGCAGCTTGAAAAAAATGTCGTCGGTCAAAGGTCATAATAGAAGAAATCTCCCGTGAGATGAAGGTAGGGGATCGGGAATGGGCATCTTACTCATTACCTTACGCCATTCAGTTTCCCTGCGGAAAAAAGGCCGTGTCCTGCGTAGGCTACACTGGCGATGGTGACGCGCGATTGCTTGCTTCAGTTTCAGTCTTGGTGTTACTTGATATTCCACGAGATAAAGCGCGTTGAGTTCAATGCAGGTGACAGGAAGCACGCGACTGCCTCAATCTGGTGATATAGGCCGTGACGCGCAAAAAAGTGATCAGTTTCATTAGCCACTTACACGATCCCGCTACCGAAAGCATCTCGTAAGTTATTAGGCGCGTAAACGGGCCTTCGGAAGGTGGGACGGTATTCTAACAGTGCGAGAGGCATTGAAGAGTTTAAGCACTGCATTACGATACTTAGACACAGAGGACAATGCAGAATCGAGTACGGAGAGAGCACAAACTCTGGAAAGAGAAATTACTAATGAAAAAGTATGAAGCAAACAATCGAAAATAATTGATTTTTTTAAGAACACATAAACATATTGAAATTTTCAGTTCGTGCTATTAATACATTCTTCTGTATCTCTATATTAATAAAATCAATCGTTATGGAGAAATTCTGTTTCATTACGACATCATCGGATGTAGTGAACCTCGGATATAGTGAACCAAAAATGTTCGTCCCCTGAAGTTCACTATAACCAGAGTCGACTGTACATTTGCACAATCAGTAGCGGATCCAGGGAAGCATGGGGGCCATGCAAACTTGTACCGGGACATTGCAAGGAAAACGCGCATTATAATCTTGCCAGATCGGGAATCAAATCCGGGGTCACGTCATGGAAAGCGAGCACGCTGACCTCTGAGTTAAACCGCGAGGGCAGTAACATATGTACCCTACAAAAATTGAATACAATATAATAACGAATATGTTTATTATTTCACAAAAATCTATGACCCCCCCCTAAAAAATGATTGGCTGGATCCGCCCCAGAGACAATGTAGAATTTTTTCGAAAGTAAATTCTTACATGAAATACAGAATATTGTACAAAATAGGAATGAGCTGTAAAATAAATATTTCAGAATCATTTCGATGGGGTGATTGTTTACATCATGTGTAATTCTTAGTCAGCGTAAAGTACATCATACTGGGCACTTCGCATGGGCGAATTTGCACTTCTTCCATCAAAAATTGGAAGTATGTTTCCAACATGTTCCTACTTCGGATTTTATCTATCTGTTTTACATGAAGTAAATATTCACTAGCTCATTCACGAATGAGCCAGCTTCGGACATTTGCCTAACGTATGTACACGAGTGTGTTTCATGAATCTCTCACGTATTATAGGTTTTCCAGAGATTGTTTGCGTGTGAGAAATACTTCGCAGGTGCAAATCCAGTGGTGGGAAAGGCCGTTCCCACTGTTGTGATTCAGCCCAAACAGAAGGACGTACTCTCGAAGTTCAAACCCTCTGTTTCAGTAGTTCCCAGCTGTTCTTCCTCGATGTAAACTCATATCTAGATCTCGATTCTAACTTCCGGTTCTCGATTCTAAATTCCGTTCGGTAAACATTTTAAAACTTCATCTCTAATATTTTTTTGAATAATGTACGTTTGTTTTATTCTTTTCCTAGTTTCTACTCAATGTAAGACGTAATTATTATCTTATATGTAATGCGTTTTGTTCTAGATAGGTGATTATTTTTTTGCAATTCTTTTACTTTATAGTTTTTTAATGTCCTATATTGCCAGGATTAAATAAACTATGTTTATGCTTTTCATTTCCAATCAGGAAAACCAGCATTTCTGAACCCAATCGGCTCATGCATGTTTTTGTGCTGTGTTGTGCATGTGCAGAATGCTAAGAAAAAAGACAGACCGAGCTGCGGTTGCATGATCGTTTCTTCCCTTGCGTTTCTCGGAAGCAACATGGAAAATGTGCCATTTGATATTACAGAAAGTAGAAATATGCTTATAAATGGCATATCTGCATTGTTCAGTGAAAAAACAAAGCAATGTGCAACAAACTTAACAAAGAGGTAACTTGTCAGAGTTAAAAAATATATTTGATATATAAAATATTATAAGTAGAATGAAGAGTAAGTAAAAATATTCTTACGGACAAGAATTAAACATATTTTTACAATGCATTGTAGGCTACCCCTATTGATTTATGTAACTATAACAAGAGTCAATGAGCGTGAAGAATTCACGAAGTCAACAGTGCATTAATCTCATTTTATATTGGCTGAACTTGTAATGTCACACAGTTTAATGAGCCACAGTCTCGAAAACTAATCTAGTTGCCTAAATATAGTATAGTTAAAATACATTAACAGGAAAATATATTTAAAATGTACCCAACTGTCAATATATTCTGTATTTAGTTCATCTGTTATGTCGGTTAGAAACGAAAATGATACACTGAGAACTATAGCATTCGTTCATCCTTGAAAAGATTTTATCCAGAAAACAATGAAACACTTTAAAGAGGCATATCGACATTACGATAAAAGGTATTGTTCATAATCGTAGGCAAAACGAACACGTTTCATGCACGATAGAGCGTATCAAGAAAGGAAAGTCTCAAATAAAGTGAGCTGTAAGGTATACCATAGTGTACTAAACTCCTCAGGGAAGATGTGCACCGATCATAAACTATGTGGTGAGAATCCCCAACACCCCCTTCTACAACCTATCAATTACCCCTTCCTATCAAAATAATTCTTTACATCTGTTAATTACTCTGTTAATAGTTCATTCTTAGCATGTCTATTTTTGTTAATTTGAAGATCTAGAATTCACCTGTGATGCGTGCGTTTCTTTAGTAGTATGATATACTGCTAATGAATCTGATAGCTTTATCAAAGGCTTGAATATTCCTCTAATCCGTTTTATTTAAAAAATAATTTTCATATCCGTATTCTCTATTGGTTCCGATATAATTTTATTAAAACTATTGAGTTGGTGTTTTTGTATGCATTCTGTTTCGAAACACAGATTCTTTTTAAAAAAGTTCTGAATTTGGAAGTTCTGGTCTTTCTTCTGGCAGCACGAACCATTACAAATTAGGCAATTGAAGATGTTTACTTCTTTGACTTGGGTGATAAACATGAAAAGAAGTAATTCAAGAGAAAGTACAGAGGAAGCATTCCCAACACAAATCTTACCTAGCTTGTCGAAAATACATAGCTTGCCGGAAGCAGATTGAATCAAATTGCTAATAACAGAAGCCGTGTGTTTGTATTTGTCTGTTTTACTTTCTCACATACAACATGCTAGATAAAATAATATAATGCTGGAGAGAAAAAAACTCTGATTTTTAGCAGAAACAATAGTATTTTAGGTCCCTGATACCGTAAAACTGAGTAATTCTTGCCCGTATATATAAGAAATTACTTCCTCCAAGAAGTTTCGTAGACGTTCCAGAATTTTGTGGATCGTTAATACCAAAACGTTGGTTTACGGCAAAACGTCTCACTGTCTGTCCGTTTCTTTCCAGCGATCTGCCCGTCGGTCCACCTGTCGGTCCGCCTGTCGGTCCGCCTGTCGGTCCGCCTGTCGGTCCGCCTGTCGGTCCGCCTGTCGGTCCGCCTGTCGGTCCGCCTGTCGGTCCGCCTGTCGGTCCGCCTGTCGGTCCGCCTGTTCGGTCGTCTGGGCCTAAACCGTTGAAACGACTCCAAAATTGATACTTCCCGGTCAATATGGTTGAACTTGAGGCCCTGGGAATTTGGAAGAGATGTTTTTAGAGCGGGGTACTATACATGAAGCTTCAACATTTTTGCAAAAATGTCTGGACGTTTTTTGTTAAAATATTTATCTCGAATATAACAGAGTTATGTAAATCGGCCGGGTCTCAAGTTTGTTGAACTCTAAATTTTTGAAAATTTCATAATTTTAATTTTTTCTGCGTCTTGCTACAACTACACAATTGACGATTGATCTTTCTTCTGTAAGTGATATCTTCTTCAAAATTATCTGTAAACAGGGTCATGTACTATTTTTTTCAAATACATTTTTAAGTTTTTAATAAATAATGCAATTTTATTTTTAAATTAAAAAATTTTTTTAATAAAAGTAATTTTAAAGTTTTGACATAAATTTAAGTGAAATCAGGGTCATTTTAAAAGCAACATTTTCTCGTATTCGGCTCGACTTTCTTTCTTTTTATTATTTCAGTGAATAATTTTAAATGCAGAAATTAAGATGGCATAAATGCTATTTTGACGCAACTTTTATTATTTCAAACATTTTAGAAATGTATGTTGAACTAGTACGTACTATAATATTGCGTAACAGTTAAAAATTATATCAGAAAATACGTGCACGTACTGTACTACTAGTTTTATTTGTGTTTATTCGAACTACAAACGAGAAATTCGCAATTTGAGTTCAAATTTGATCGTCCTCATAGAATTCTTATTTTATCTTTTGTCATATTTTTTCACACATTTAAGTATTTTTTGTAATATTTTATCGAAATTTGAAACCATTTGCTTTCCACTCAGTTCATTGAAAATATCATGCATTAAATATTTTTATAACTTTTCTGAATAGTAGCCTAGTCATTGAGTTAACGTCTCTGGATTTAAATAGAAAGGCGGTCTTAGCACTGTGAAGAGTGGGCGGTTTGAGAACCGACTGAAAGGAGATAGCTACTCCTCTTCTCAATTTCAAAGCAAAGGGAATTCTGCGAACGAAATCCATCGCTGTAGCGTGACTGTCTGGGTGTTATGGATCGTTAAAGGAAGGAATGTGAAGGCAGAAAATCAGACTTTCTTGTTTAGCAACATTATTTTTTACAAATTAACTACAATATATTTTGTAATATTTTCACTAATGGAAGGTAAAGTAGAACTAAATGAAAGGTAACAAGCGACTTATTCCCCTTGTCATCTTTTCTCCAACATCCTTCTCCCCATTCCTACAGCTGTAAAGTCTTCCGATCTGCAGAACTGCACTAACACACTTGCCATCACATATGGTAAAGCAGGAGGCACAGTGAAATAAGAAAATTGAATTAATTTGTAATCGTATCACCATGTTCATCACATACGAGGTAATTCCAATAATGCAATGAGTCCTATCTGCGAACAAGTGCAGAGATCACTGAGATCTTTAAGGGGGCTCGTCTTGAGGGCCTCGGTTCAAAGGAGTTCAAAATCGGCACGGATGTTTGCTTGTGAGTTGCAGCATGAGTAGCGGTGGATGTTAATAAAATGTCATTTGTTTTCCTTTTTACTTTATTACAATGCCTTTCAATATAGAAATTCATGTTATGTTATGACAAAAGAAAATGACCCATTTTTATAATTTTTTCTGCATTTTTCGTCAGTTTCAACTAATAAATCATTTTTAACTTTTTCGTCATTTTTAATGCATTTTTCATCGATTCAACGGTTTTAATATCATTTTAATGGTTCTTGTTTCAAATAATATTTACGAGATGCAACAAATGTTCTTCACAGAATTTTTAGTAGCCTATTAATTTTTTAGCTTAAAGTTGTAATGTCAGCAGTTGTGAGTACGTAATGTAAATGACACCTTCAGAACCATTGTCGGTTCGGCGGATTTCACGATAACTAAAGACAAAGATTTCGTGGTGCAGTCCAAACCAAACGTTTGGAAGCTGAGTTCACTTGAACAAAAGAAAGAAGCCTCGATTACATCAGTAACATATCCAACAGCTTGAGTTGTTCATCTGAACTGTGTTTGTTCAAATTTTTTACGTCATTTTTCATTGCTTTTAGAGCATTAAAAAACTTTAAGATAATTTTATTGATCATTTTTGGTAATATTTTAGGTCATCATAATCTGCCACTTAATGATGTAGATCTTCCAATCACCGTTTATCACATTTCCACTCGCACCTTCCAATATTATCCGACCTGTTGGCTCAAGGACTTCAGGTACAATAAGTCTGTTGGCTCAAAACCCGCATAAAAGCGCGAAATGGTAACGTATGCTACAACAATATACTTTGCAACAAACCTAATTGATACGTTAATGCTATGTACATAATGATGTTAAGGTTTGTATGAATCTATACGTAGCATTAAATGGGTGATTATTTATTTATTTATCTATTTATTTTTATTTCCCAAATCTCAACCATGTTTATTTTGTCCGTAGAAACTTCAATGTCCTATATTTATTGTTTATATTTGGTCTCGAACATTTCTAAGTCCTAATATTTACATCACAATATTTGCATCTAATACTTCAATGTCCAACATGGCTACCAATGCCCTCTTTGTAAATGTAACATACAATGCTACTTCTATATTATCATTCTCGGGTAAAAATATTTCGAAAAGAGCTATTATTTCATATTATTTTGCTCAGTATTTCCCTTGAGATATCTGGGTGTGTCTCAATATTGGAGTAGAGCGTGTGAAAGGAAAATTAGTTGCCACAACCATGGAGTTGAAATATATCTCGAATGCATTCCTTTGCGTCATACTGTCACTTTTAATGTGGATGTATATAAATGTTAAAAAACATGGCCACAATAAGGGTGTTATCCCAAATAAATTTGGTCAGTTCGACAGCAAATAAACAAGTAAAGAACAATAACACTTCACAACAAAAGAAAAGGCTTCTAAACGTCCGAGAGAAATGGGAACGATCATATTCGAGGACCGAAATACTCTTCAATCACAATGGTCGCTTCATTCCATTTAAAACAGAACTTCTATTATGTTCAGTCCCTTCAGAATTCGCGATCGACGCTGAATGAACAGGAGCGGACACAATGAAGCGGGATTGATTTTGCCAGAGGAGAAATAATAGTTTGAGCGACTCGTGTCCAGCAAGACCAAAGCTTGCTCTCCGACTAAATTACCACAAGCTGCCTGCTCGAAACACACACTCAGTCCTAGTGCGACAGCTGACTTCATAGGGGGCTCTGAGCTCTTACCGGACGATTACGTGAAGAAGGGGTATGTGAAACTATTCGGAGTGAAGCTGCCCGTGAAAGCATCAACAGCGTCCATATCGTGTGTAAAGAGAACAGGCTCGTCGCGATGTTTATGAAGTGATTGCACAACAACTTAGACTGGCGGTAGAATGCTGTGAATATAGAAGGAAAAGTAGAGCAGCGGCAAACGAAAGAAATCGAAGACAGTGTCTTGGCGTTACAGTCCAACTGGAGAACAGGAAACGTCTGACAAGATAACCACGCGAAGCGAGAGTTCGGTTTTACCATCAAATGCTGCACGTTTACTTTCAACAACTTATTCCGTCAACGTTAATACAAATAATTCCTCGTACGTTCTTGCAAAACTGCCGCTGTCAGAATCGAGTGTTCATTCCGACTAAAACACTCTTCCTACCTCTTATATCACTATTTCAGAATTAGCACGCTACGAATTTGAACGGCGAAGAAGCTAGCATGTATCCCAGCTGTTAAGCGTTCTATTATCAGCAGATAATTGTACAAGCTTTGTTTGCTTTTGAGTGAACAAGCCTTAACAAATATTGTGTAGTAATGTGTAATGATACTTTACAATTGTGGGATGTGGTGAATACGAGATCGAAATATGAAAATGAGTGAAAGTTGAAGGGCCAAAAAAGGAAACGGATTAGTTTCTTGTTTCTATTGCCGGAAGATCACAAAACATTCAAATTTTGTACTTAAAAGTAATGTTTTTTCTCTTTAAATCCTCGGAGAGAGATTGTAATGAAACTGTAACATTTCGACTGTTCGCTATTCCGGAGTTGAATCTCAATTGCAGTGTATTAAACTCAAACATTTACTTTTGTTGTAAGTGCAGAATTCCCGAAATGGAATTAGTGACAGTCAAAAAAAATTATGAAGACTCCTAGATCTCATACTACTCCGCTCTTTTTCTACTTTGGAATAAAAAAATCCACTCCTCCAGTAACTCGTGTGCAACCCCGAAAACTGTAACTCCCGGGTAGAGAGACATTACTATAAGAAGGGTCCGCTTTGATAGCTACTATTTGGCCAGTGTTGGCAACATATCTGCTGGTTATGTTTATGGACTTATTTCGTCAGTACGTTCGTTTACAGTTAGCTCAGTTGTACACGAGTTCAACACTATGTCATCAGCCTGCACGACCTTCATTTGTTTCCCGACCTGTCAATCCACTCCATTCTTAGAGTAACTCCGTGTATCTGGGATTGTACTACTTCCCTTTCGCCATCCCTTAATACACCCATTGAGGAAGCGGGAGGTCGCCGGGTCCAGAGATTCGCTCGCTCCGCGTCTTGAGTGTTGGGCGTCGGGCGACGGGCGCCGCCCCCTCCCCTCCCCTCCCCGTGACCTTCCCGCGAGGGGGAGGGGCATGCGCGCGGCGCCGCTGCGGGTGGCGGGCCTGCGCGGGGGGCTGCTGCTGCCGCCGGGGCCCCGCCGCCCGCGCCCCGCGCCGCCCCCACCCGCGGCGCCCCCACCGCCGCCCGCCGCCGCCGCCGCCGCCGTCGCCGTCGCCGTTTATAAGCGCCGCCACGAGCCGCCCGCGCGTGCTGGGGGCAGCTGCCACACTCGTCCTCCGCCAGTCGCCGCCGCCGCCGCCGCCTCCTCGCCTCCGCGCTCGCCTCCGAGGGATTGGCCGCGAGTGTCCGCGCTAGCCCTTCGCCGCCCCGCCCCCGCCCCCGCGTCCGCGACCGCGTGCGCCCTGCAGCGCGCCAACACGCCCGGCCGCCGCCCTCGCCGCCGCAGCGCTGAAAACGCGCGCCGCCTCAGCCGCGGCCTAGCCACTCGCAGCAGCGTCATGCCGCCGCAGGAGAACGCCGCCCAGCAGGGCTCGCCCGACGCCCCGCGCGCGCTGCCGCCCGACGCCGTGCCCGCCGCCGACGCCAAGCGGCCCGACACGCCCACGCCGCCGCCCTCGCTCAAGAAGCCCCCGCAGCTGCTGGCGGTGCCCGCGGGCGATGGCGCCGCCCCGCCTCCGCCCTCCGCCCCCGCCAACGCCCCCGCCGCCCCGCCCAAGGAGCCCGTCATGGACTTCGACGACCTGCTGCCGTACGTGGGCGAGTTCGGGCTGTACCAGAAGTTTCTGTTCCTCATGATGGCGCCGTTCGCCTTCTTCGTGGCGTTCGTGTACTTCGCGCAGATCTTCATCACGCTGCTGCCGTCGGGCCACTGGTGCCGCGTGCCGCAGCTCGAGGGACTCAACCTGACGCGCGAGCAGAGGTAGGTGGCCAGCGCGCGCACTGCGCCGGCGCGCCGTCTGCGCGGGACAAACGCCGGCCACGGCGCGGCGGCCCCTCTGCCCTAAGGGCGCCGCTGCGATTGTCAGCTTCAGTGGTGTTACGGGTAGCGTTTCGGGCTGTTTTACCCAAGTTTGCGGCTTGAAACCCGACCGAAACCGTGCATTTTTAAGGGTGAAAAATATCCTACGTACGCCTGCGTTCGGCGGGGAAGTAAAGCCCGCTGTCCCATGTTGTAGATTTACCGCATGTAAAAGATCCTCGAGCCTAAAAGTAGCCTCTGAGCCTGTTTCCTCGCCGGAGTGATAGCTTTTTTTGGTACTAGATTGTGAACGGAGCCTAGCAATATTTGCGTGGTCAGTCTGAAGAACAGGCTTCATTGCTTGAGTCTAGCCCAGTGAAATAAAGCACAATTGAATTGAATTAAATACTGTGCACCCATACGCGCATTATTATACATCATTCTCTTGAATGGATTATTTGCGACGCTGATTTCCTTATTCAGCTGTAAACGGTTCTTTAAACCATGTATTAGCATAGCTCTCAAAATAACAATGTGCTCAATATCAAACGGTTTTAAACATTGCATGAAAGACACCAGAGCAAATAAAGTACTGCTTTTAAGTAATTGAAAATAGATCGTGCTCACCTGTTTGAATGCTAGCAACGTGACTACGGAGAAAGGCATAAAGTCCACTGTAAAAAAAAAACAACAACAACATAATCCTCCTTCCTTCGCACAGCTAATGCAAATATCAATCCTTGATATCAATTTTCCCCGGAGAGATTGATACATTATGTTCTTTTGTATTTTATAATTTTTAAAACGTTCTCATGAGACGTTGACTGTTTAACTCGCTGCTGCAACCTTGAACCCTCTATCACTCGAGAAAGTAATCAGGTAGCTCGTTTACTTTTTTATTTGCATTTGTGCGAGCAAGATGAAAAAACAACAAAAAATGGCTCCTTTAAGTATCCCATTTCACAAGTGCCAACACCCAGAAACATCGCCAAGTACTGCATTATATTTTTTTAAGTTAATGACTATTTTCATAATATCTTTTATTTTATATTTATATTCATTTAAATTTTCCTCTAAGCAGCCATAATAGTTTATGTTTATGTTGTAACTAATGGTGTTTATGTGGCAACAACTACTAAGATATGAGTCACTGTCACTGTGGAAATATTACAAAAATATGGAATATTGCAGCAGAGATTTCGTAAAAATAATATTAACCAATTTCTGATACTTCAAAAGTGTCGAAAATTATTATTACATTTTATTTTCGAAAATCGCTTCGTAGACTTAGAACCAGTTAAGAAAGATTTGTAGACAATTTCTAATATACACGGGTAATAGTGAAGAATAACAATGGAATCTGGCCATTGAGTGCAAAACATTGGGACTACTGAGACCTGATATTACTTTTAATTCTCGATGAAATTTAATTCACTTACAATTGATACTGAAAAACTTTATTTCGTTGGAAATTCAAAACTATTTACTCCAGATATTGCTCTTTTTGAAAATAAAGATTATTTTGAAATGAAGTTTAGGACAAAAATTATTATGGCGATGTTCATTAAAAAGATTAAGTTTGACTCTCTTCACATTTTCTTTCAACACTTTTGTCTCTAAATTTTATCTGCAAACGTAAATCAATAGGTTTTGAAAAATAACTTATGTTACTAAATTTGAATTCTACATAAGATACTATGTTAATTACTTTGACTCCTTCATTGAACATTATTTACTTTACATTGTGTCATTCCTTTCCATTATGTCGTGCTACTGCGTTGGTTTCTAAGATTCGTACTTGAAGAATCATTTTCACATAATCGAATGGTTGGGCCATAGGCGAACGATCGAATTAAAGTGTGAGAATGGGCGCAGAGAATGGCACGTTGATTAGAAACTACTCCGCTCTATGGAATGAAATGACATACGCTCCTCGAATGCTCTTTAAGATAAAAATTTCAGTCAAAACAACTCTTTGGCTGATGTTCAAAATACTCTCTATAGGACGTAATCAACTGAACCTCACGCACAGCTTGCATTTACTACTAAATGTTCAAAATATAATAGCGGCGTCGAGATACAGAACAAGCGCTAACTTGAGCAAAACTGGCAGTTTTATTTGGACGTAAAGATTAGGCCATCTCTATCGTATCTCAGAACGTGTTCGATCCAAAGGGAGCAAGGTAGCACGGATAACTCGTTCTAAATGAACGAGCCGTGTCTTGTCTAGCGAAACAATGGGGCGCGTCTATATAATAGAATACTAGTTTTTTTCTGTGTCCATCTTGTTTATCCCCGTTTATAAAACTTACAACGAGATTATTTCGTTTTCTTGTCCTAAGTGTTCAAGTGGTTGAAGCTTGTTCTTAAGGGTATTTGCTTCATTGCCTCTTCTGTATAATGACTCAGTGGCCCTTGGCCTGTTGATTGGCGTCACTCATCAGTTACCAATTAAAGTAGTCTCTGTCCGTTAGATAAAGACTCATTAAATTGCTTAGCGCCTCTGTCACGCGAGCCTAAGATTTCTCTGTCTACAAAACTTCATGTGCGAAAGTCGGATTCGCATGAGATTCTGCAACCAGATGAATATAAAATAAGAATAATTACTTTTTGTAGAAGTGACTAAAGTCGGTTGCTCTCAACTCTCCGTAATTAGCGTCTTCAAGCAAACACAAGAACTTGACACTTTTGAGATTTTGTTTGTGAGTCAGCAAAGTGCAAAATCTTTCTGAATTTCACTACACAAGAAGGAACAAATTCAGTACATGCTCAAGGAAGTATTCAAAATGACGACCTTACGAACAGGTGCTCACTGTCTAAAGACGTTGGCGGTCTTTATCACTCGGAATGACATTCCAAAATTTAAAATATTCAAAACTTTCAAAAAAGAATAGACAGGTATTAAGTTAGCCGATGGTAATTATTTGTGCACAAGGGACTTCATCTTTTTTATTTCCAAGAGTTAAATCAATTGTAAAAGGATCGTTATTCATCCACTAAACATCAACAGATTCGGAATGATTTAATTAACACTTACTAATCAAACGTTTAACACAATATTATTATTTTCGTCAGCAATATGATAAATATTATTTGGATTACGTAACTGTAATAACGTGATGATTAATCGACTAAGATAGCTCAGTGCATCAACTGATGTCACTGCAGCGATTCTGCCCAGGAGGTCCTAGGTTCGAGTCCTGACGGCGGCAGGACTTTCAACACTAGCTTTTCAGCTAGGTTGAATTCAGTCGCTGTCTGGAGGAGAATTCTATCGGCCGGCTGCTCTGATCGGTAATTTTCCGTGGTTTCTCCGATCAACACCAGGCGAATGTCGGAGTAGTACCCTAACAAACGGGCCACGGACCGCGCGCGATCTGTCCTTCCTCTTCCTTGTCCTACCCTCACACGCACACACACTAACATGCACTACACTACCACATATTCCGGGAGACGGGTCGGGAGCTTAGAGCTTGTCCCGGCTGTGGAGGTGCCCCGTTGGTGGGAGAGTCCTGGTTAGGGGGAAACCCCACTAGCCGACCGTCGCGACGGTAGGTCGGCGCCGGATCTCGCCATCCAGCGGGGGAAGATCACCGCCATCTCCCGAGAAAAAACACGCACTACACTAACGGGACTAATGACCGAAGCAGTTGACGCGCCCGGAAACACGAAAAAAATCAATCAATGAATCGACTAAGAAAACGAAGCAAATTTAAGAACCGCCCATGTTCATCCCTTGATCGCACTGCATGAATGGAATCGGGAGTTTGGTCCATGGCGCGGGATCATTTCGCACTGTGCGCCGACGCGACCTACGCATACGGCCCGCTTTCTCCGCTGCTGGGCGGCGGCGGCGGCGGCGGCGGCGGCGGCGTCCAGTGTCGGGTGCAAGCCAGCGCCCACTCACACCTCCACGAGGCCGTCACCGCCGCCGTCGCCGCCGCCACCGCCACCGTCGCTGCCGCCACCGCCGAGGCATCTAGCCCAGACTGGATTAAGATTGCGTTAGCACTGGATCGCGGTCATAATCGGACTTCTGTGGGAAAGGTAGTGTTTCTGCATTCAAGCTACCGGTCCTGAGCACGGAGGAGAGGAGTGTTGATGCATGAAGCCTAGAGTTAACGCGAGTGGGCGTTTCAGGAATTATTGAGTGAAATTTTAAAATTGGAGCAAAAGATTCACACATTGATGCGAAAGAAGTTGTGGAGTTTGCGAGGCTGCTTCTGAATTGCGGAGATACTAGTATACCTGATATACTCATAGATGAACCTTAATTTTACTTTTCGTTTTTGAAAAATAAACATTTTTATTCTGAAGGCAAAACCAATTAATTGTGGATTAACGTCAATTCCATCCCAGCATATTAGTATTAGTCTGATGATTTTGCGTCTCTATTGGCTTTCACTAAAAAATGTTTGCTTAGCTGGTACCATAAGGTAATTCCTTACCTTGTTTTCGCACAGCCTTATTTCATAGTGTTTGAAACTTTTAATTATTTTCGTTATTCCTTTTCTTATGTTTCAATCAGACTTTTTCCGAGTTATCGAAATATAATAATTGCCGTGATTAGATGTAATATTACATGTTAAATGACTAATGAAATGAAAGATTAACTCCTTTTGACATATATTTTAATACATTTATGAATGTTTTAATAACAACGATAATACTGTTAGTTTCATCAGTACTATTATTGCACTTGCAATAATTGAGGGCAAAATTTAGTTTGTCTTCTCTACACCTGATTCTTTTTGTTTAATTCATTATCGTTTATAATACTCAAACGTTTATATTGCATCCCCTTTCACTTTTGTAGAAAAAGCTTTTTATATTCTATTGGTTAAAACTTTGTGAGAATTTTCAAAATGTTATCACACTGTGCTTTGAGATGGTTTTACGTATTAGAAGAAACAAACGTATTTTCTCCATAGAAGTTCAATGAATTCCCATGCTGACTTGCTCACCTGCACCAACAAACCGGTTCTCTCCACCTGTGCGTCTAACGAGTACGAATTTCTCACGTCACGTCACCTAATTGACTAGGTGCACATATTCCCGTCCCATTCAGGTCATTCTGAGAAGCAGAAGCGCTCCACACGTCAGGACTTTTGCTCGGAAAGTACGTCAACGTAAACCCTTTGTTGGCCGGGATGGCCATTTGCGTTCAACGAATGGTTGAACATGTTCCTTGATTCATTAGTCTTCACAAAGTATGTTACTTAATTTTTTTAAAAGTTTTTTCTTATGTATTTGTATAGATAAAATAGTATCGAGTAATTTTTATTTTTTGATGCTTCGAAAATGCATACACTCCCTGCATTTGTGGATTTCTTTCTTTGACCGAAGAATACAAATACGTTGAACCTTTCAAGCATTTCGAAGCTATTACCGAAAACTTGAAGTTCTATTAGCGAAGATTATTTATTACTAATTTTGAAGAAAATGTTTGCATCTGTTTAATTCTCGTGGTACTGCGCTGTAAGAAGAACTGCAGTTATTTTCGGACTATTGGATCGGTATTTCCGTGTTTAATTCGTGCACACACTTCTTTGTGCTCCGAAATGTTCTTAAATTTTCTCAACTGAAGTATGAAACGTCTGAAATGGTTTATCATGGATATATCATTCAATAAATATCAGTGTTTCCCCGTGATATTTTTGAAAAGCATTTTACACAATAAGATTTCTTTGTCAGTAGTGTAAGTTGTACGTTTCAAGATGAATGGCATTGAGTTATCTAATGCTGAGACCATCCGTCAAAAGCAAACAAAAACAATGCAACACCGAGACATTGCCCTTGAAGTGTTTGTGGTGAAAGTTTCAAAGCTGAACGCTCTTCAAATTTCGCCTCTCTTTTGCAAGTAACCTTATGAGGATATTATTTTGAGACAGAATATTTATATAGAACTCACGCCCTGGTGCGCAGACTTTTCTTAAAGCTGGTGGTGCTACAACAGTACACATTTTTTCACATTATTTCTGACTTTTTCGAAACTTCTGTCACATATTTTAAGCGTTCATTGCTCTAACCGCGGAAAACTTTAAAGACATTTTTATACCGATTTTGAAAAAGGTGCTTTTTTTTATTAATTGCATTCACTTCAAGCAGAAATTCGGGGCAAACTACTAGTTTTTTCAAAAATATACATGATATTTTTTTAAATCTAATCTTTAAAACTTAGTTTAAGAAATAATCGCTAACATTAATGTTGTACATTTGAAATGTTAAATAATTTCAATTTTTTGCAAGATATAATTTGAAGCCGTTTTTAAGAAATTAATCAATTAAAAATTACTTATATTTCACGCAAACTTATGTAAAAACTACTTATCTTTTTGAAAAACTGAACATAACAGTTTTTGAACTATCAACTAACAACAGATATTTAGGAAAAAATCTTCAATATTGTAGATGTAGGAATGCGCAGAAAATGTATTAAAATTATACATTTTTCGAGAATTGAGAGTTTTCAACGAAAATGATAATAGGGTTATTCTTTTTAATGGCCTTCACTTTATACGAGGACAAAATTTAATAAAAAAAATGGAGTCATTTTGTTAAAATTTTGAAAATGTTCAAACTTTATGTAATATACTCCCAAATATCAAAATATGCGTTTCAAACTAGCAAGGCCTCCAGTTCGTTTAGATCAATCGGGGAACATCAATTTTGGAGAATTCTATTTTCATTTCAACATTAGTTCGGCGTTTTCCTACACCGGGAGAGGTGGATCAGGATATCAACTGATGCCACTGCAGTGTCTCTGACCGGGAGGTCCTCGGACTACACTCCCGACGGTAGAAAGATTTTCGACGCTAGCTTGTCAACTAGAACGAATTCACTCGCTCAATGAAGGAGAATTCTACCGGCCGGCTTCTCTGACCAGTAGCTTTTCGTGGTTACTCCGATCAACTCCAGGCGAATGCTGGAGCAGTACCTTAAGAAACGGGGCACGGACCGCGCGCGATCTTTCCTACCTCTGCCTGTCCTATTCTCTCCCCCTTACACACACTTACGCCAGCATACAGGACACTACCTACCGCACTTGCCAGGAGACCGGTCGGGAGCTTAGAGTTTGTCCCGACTGGAGCTGTGCCCCGCTGGTGGGAGATAGCTGGTTGGGGAAACCCCCGCTAGATGATGGTAGGTCGGTGCCGGATCTCGCCATCCAGCGGGGGAAGAACACTGCAACCACCAGAGAAAAGATGCTCTACACTTACGGGACTAATGGCCCTAGTATTTGACGCACCCGGAACCACTAACTCAATCAATCAATCAATCAAACGTCTTCGTACATCTACATTATTGATGATAATTTTATCTTTTTCCTGAATAAAATCTATCGTACAAAGACAGATCTTGTAATTAGGTCTCGTACAATTGTTTGAATATCTGAATAATATTTACAGAGTAATTTTGAGTGATTTATAGGCCAAAATAATTTATTTATTTGCTTATAGTTCAAACTTTTTCCATGTCCTTTTGGGCTCATTCGGCTCCTTTCGTACCTTTGTTTGTTTTTTTGTTTGTGACTTTCTGGCTACCGAGTGGAGCGTAATGATACGCAAACAACGGCGGATTTTTGGCAGAAAATCTATTGCTGGGTCTTGGTAACAAAAAAGTGGATAAATCCAGTTGCTAAATGTAGAAAAAAATCCTCTAACGAGTGATTTAGTCAGAATCCATATTTTGTGGGTCTCTGATAGCGAAAAATGGATTGTCGACAAAACGTCTGTCTGTCAGTCTCTCTGTCTGCCTCATTGTCCGTCCCTCCCTCCGTCCGTCCGTCCGTCCTATGAATAACGCTAGCGGCTAAACCATTCAGCCGATTTTCTCGAAAATTGATATTCCCCAAACGATATGGCTGATGTCGCGGCTCCTTGATTTGGAAACCGATAATTTAATTTTGGGGAATACTTTACATAAAGACCCTGGGACATTTTCAAATTTTTCAAAACAATAGTTCCTTCTCTTTTTATTAAATTTTGTTGTTGAGTATTATAAAGGACGTTTAAGAAAATGGTGCAGGTCTCATGTTTGTTGAAAATCATGAAATTGTAAAAGTTCAAAATTTTCTCGGCGTCTTCCTACTATTACAATTATGAAGATTTTTCCTTAGTGAAATCTGTTCCTTAAAGATATATTTTAAAATGAAGTCATGTACAATTTTGCAAAAATTTAAGTAAATTTTTTGCGTAATTTTGCGTAAAAATACGTGCTGTTTGAGCTCCCCTAGTTGGTTTCTTCGATCCGCTGACCAGTAGCGTTTCCCAACGCCCACGTGCGCCGCGATGGTGTTGGGCGTGGCGGGGTGGGGGAGAGGGCGTGGCGCGGGGGCGTTGGCGCAAGATGCGCGAGGAGGCGGCGGCGGAGTGGCTTTCCCAGCGCTGGCTGCTGCCGCCTCCGCCGCATCCGCCGCCGCGCGCATCTGGCGCAAGCGGCGAAACGCAACGTGCGGAGGCCGTCGAGGCCCGCATTTGCACGCACCCACGTTCATCTGTGCAGTTCGTGTGCGTTTGTGCACGAGAAACTTCGTAAGTGTGCTCATATAAAGCTCATTAATGTATCGTTATATGCAGGAGGACCAGAAGGGGGGAGGGAGAGCAGCTGGGGAAACTTGCCTCAGGTCCCTATTTAATTGAGGCCCCACATTTTTTTTTCATTTAAAAGAAATAAAAAAATGTATTCAGCTCTAATACAAATTTAACGCTCTAAGTTATTCTGCTGCATGGAGAATATAAATTGAGGGAGGGAGGTAGGAATTTTTTGTTTGAAATGAGGGGCACCCTCCAATCAACTGCCCCAAACCCCACGCTTTCTCTGGATGCCCCAGATTATTTGTATAATATGGCATATTAATGTACCACAATATTGTTTCTCATCATCTGTACGCACAATGCATTTATTGGATGCTTTACTCGCTAATAATCGGAGAAAGCTCCCGAAAAAACAAAATGTCTACTCTCTCAAAAACCAATTATGGAAGCGGTCAGTCCCTTATAGAAATGAATGGCAGTCATTGCTCTCTCCTTTGAGACTAAGGGTTGTGCGTGAATTACACTTGTTAAATTCGCTCCCTAAGTCACATCCGCTCTTTCCTCATTTGTCATCCTGTAATATCCGCTAGTGCTCCTAGGGATTGCCAGTGGGAGACACGATGGGTATTGGGAGGAGGTGGAGCACTCCCCCATCGTTGCCCATCGTGTGTACGCGAGGGGAGGGAGGACAGGGGGAGGGGAAAGAGCGACCTTCGACGGAGCGGCCGGATTGAATCCCGCACCGTTTTCCCTTACGCCCGCTTCACAGCTAAACCCTCTCTGCTTTTGGCTATCTCGGAAGGCATAGTCCGATTGAATCCTGGGTGAGTTTTTTTTAAGAAGAAGAAGAAGAAGGAAACAATCTATTTATAAGCAACTCAAATAAATGTGCTTGCACAAGTCGAGAGAAAACCTCGAAGGCGTGGCGGAATCTTTCGATCTGTGTATGTAATCTACCTAAAATATAATTATTTTAATTCTGCTCATTTTAAGAAAAGACCATGGTCCCCTTGTCGCTCCTTCTAAGAGCAGCGCACGATACACATAAAAAACAGTTTCAATAAATTAAGAACATTCGATACAGTTTAATTCCAAAATAACAAACTTTCCTTATTCTTTGAATCTGACCCTTAAAATACGGAAGAATGTCCAAATGAGCAACATTAAAAGTAGCATTTAATATTTTCTCTTTCGTGTTCTTCAAACCCGAAACATAATGGGTGATCTCCGAAGCCCTAATGACGAGGACTTCTTGTATTCACGGGAAAAATAGAACGGGAAGCAATCGCACTGTGTCTTGTTGGGGAAGTATATAAAAGGCTTAAGAAATATTGACCGCGGATGCAATCGGGATGCGTCCCGTGGGGGGGGGAGGGGGGCTTCCTGAAGGAAGGCGGGAGAGCGCTACACCGCGCGGCGGCGAGCAGGCGAAGGCCGAAACAATTGACGCTCCCAGCGCGCACCACTCAAAGACTGCCACCTCTGAGAAATACTATAAAAAAGAATTAGATACACTGACAATGAGTATCAACTGCACGACTTAAGTCTTCTGGCCCGTTTCGAATTCAGGAAGTTGTTGCCATCGCCTTATTAGCCTGTACCTCCTAATTGTTCGTCCCTCAGAGTTGTAATTGAGGGTGTTCGAAAATTTGTCATTCTCGTTAAATAGTCGTGAATGACTAAAATAGTCGATTCTCAGTTTTCCTACCTTTTTATTAGATTGAAAATTATTAATTCCTCTCTTGTATTTTGCATTTCGTTTGCAGTATAATTGAATTCGATTTACATAGTTTTCATGAAAAAGCAATTCAGAATGATGTTCTATTTCTTCCTATTGCTGCGAATGCTTCTTCTTTTTCCCTTCTAACTCCAAATATTATTTATATTTTTAGTATTCATGAATATTTTCTAAATTAAGTTTTATTGTTTATATAATTTACTCGTTCTAAAAAATGAAACAAGTAATTGCTTCTGGTTGAATTACTCTCTTCCTGTTGTTAGCAAAATCCCAGAGACCCTGAGAGTGTATGTTGAGATAGTTATTTGTTCGCTTCTAGCACTACATTTGGCTTTGCTCAGTCCCAAACGTCAGATGTAATGTAAAGTGATTGAAAGCATTAATAAAGTATTATTTTTGTTACCACATTCATTTTAGAACTAAATAACCAACCGACATTAACATCGTAGAGCAGTTGGCAACCCTAGGCGACACCGCTAGTCAAGCAACCCTCACCTTTCGCGGAAATCAAAGCCTCCTCGTCTCAACTTTTACTCGAATCGTTTTCACTGGCGCTCGCATATTTTCGACAAGTGAATGGAGCGTGTTATCTGATGTAGGTCGCTTATTGGCTGAATTATGCTTAAATTGCGTCCCGCTCACAACTCGTATAAAGGATAATTTATCTCTGCGCCAGCGCAACAGGTGGCATGGCCTCCACCTGAATGTGCAATGGCCGTTGAGAAGTGGTTTCGGTGGAGACAGATTGAAGTCGACCTGCAGCTAAGAGACGAACTTCTTTATGCAGTGATGTGTGACTTAAGTGAGTGAAAAACTGACGGGTGAACTCATGTTCTTGAAAATTAACACCAACATGAGCAACAAGAAACAATGACCGTAGAACTTTCATGGGATATAATAGAAACATTAATGTGACTTAAGCTTGTAATCGCTTTCTTACAATAGTTAAATCTATTGTCTGAAAACATTCAACAGTAAGAATTCTGGAAGCGTTGAAACCCCTTGAAGCAATAAAATGTCAAACCACCTTTGCGTATTAAAAAAAAAAGTTTTAATGGTTTAATTTCCTGCCATCTCAATTCTTCTTTTCCGAAATGAAAGGGAGTGAGTGATTTTACCCAATAGTAATAAGGCCTATTGTTGTCATCTTATAGTACGTCGTATGTTATACGCCTCTTTCTTGGTGTTTCATTCTCTAGCTATTGAACATTTCAAGAATAAAGAATTCGTGATCCTCGCTCTGCATGCCTCCATGCCTAATAGGCATCAAGGAACTTGCACTTTCAAGCATCCCGTTTGAAGGTCGCTCCAAAATCGCTGACTAGCAATAACTACGCTGCTAAATGGGTTTCGCTTCATAGAGTTTTTTCAAGTAGTGTATTTTTACTCGTCAGAGTGCAACACTGCGACCGCCATGATCTCTGGCGCTCGCTATGAGTTCTGGAAGGTGACCGGGTGGATCCATCCCTATCCTCCACGTGCCACCCCCACTCCACTCCCTTTGCCATCCCCACTCCCATTCCATCCCACTCCCTCCCACTCCCTCTCTCGCTCTCCCCCATCATCTTCCCCTCCTCATCATGCCCTCCTCTTCTCTACCTCGCCCTCTTTCCTCTCTCTCACCCTCTCCCTCTTTCCCCCTCTCTCGTCCTTATTCCCTGTCCCTTTCTTCCCCCTACCTCCTACCCACCACTCGCGGATTTAGGGTAAGCCATATGAGCCATGATGCCGAAAAGCCCTTCCTTTACCTTCCTTTATTTGGCAAAATTGATTTAAATATTTATGTTCGATTTATGTAATTATTTAAACAATAATATAGTATAATGTCATATCTACACTACATAAATAATATACAACATAATAACAAATATGTTTATTATTTAACAAAAATCTACGATCCCCTCCCCCCCAAAAAAGTATCTGCTGGATCCTCCCCTGCTCCTCCCCTCCCCCGCGAAACAAGGAGCAGGAGGCAGACTGAGGAGGCGACAGTGCTCTTGTTTTTTTTTTGTTTGTTTTTTGTTTTTTGTTTTTTAATTTATTGATTTTGATGGATGTACATAGGTCAATTGTAGTATAAACTTTACATATGTTTGATAAACTTACTTACTAACTTATATTTAAAACTTATTTCTAAGACTTAAATCTAACATAAGGTTGAGGATGCCCTGTTGGGTCCTCTATTCTGGTTCAAATTCGGAGAAGGTTTTGAGGAATATATTGTAGGGGTATCTGACAGTGCACTTGTGAAGATGTGAGTCTCACAGCGGGAACTTTCTCCCCAAAACTGCGAATGGAGCGTGAGCGATCACTGCCATCACTGGCACTGTCTTAGCCCTTGCCGGCACGCGAGCATTCTTTGCAGTGCTTTCACAATCGACGCGCAAACATTTTCCATGAGCCGCCACTGCCCTTGAAAGCAATTTCAAGGTCTCGACAATTATTCCGGTTTGGTCCGAAAAGTTTGATTGTTCTCGACTGTCTGAAGAAGAAGCGACGGCTCCAAGGCAGCAATACTTGGCACTGAACAGTTTGATGCCAGGGTTTGATATTCTGGTGTGATTTCTATTTATAATTGTTTCATTTTTCTAGTTTCATTCTGCTGTGGCAAAATAAAGATCAATAGTAGTGTAGTGTATTATGTTTTTGCAACATCTTTGATCTGATGCTCACATTTGCCAAATAAATTTATTTCATGTATTCTACTAAGTTTTTTTTCTATTTTTATTACGCTCTCCCTCAACCTCTACTTCGTTGCAAGGTTAGCACATTTCTGAGGCAGCTTCCTTTAACATTAACAGACCAGTCACCGAAGGACTTCAGGCGATGAAGTAAAGAAACGAAAAGTTCATTTCTCTTACAGTTTAGTTGAGACGCTTGCTGCAATGGAAGATTGTGACAGGAATAGTAAAGCAGGAAATGCAATGAAGGTCGTGGAAATCGTTGGTTCTGAGGTCATTGTGGTTGTGGTTTACCGAAACAATAAATAGGCCATTCACCTTAGATAGGGTACTCAATCACTCTTTACATCACGACGTAGATATCGATTAAAAGATATATTGTTGTGGGAGTCTATGAACAAATTGAGAGGCTGAAGTAGCCTAGCGAGCCTGCCTGTGTGACAGACGCCAGTCGAAGAAGTGCCTAGCTATTAATTTTTAGAGAGAGAAAGAAAGCACCAAAAGAGTTTCAAAGATGGAAAAGCACTTCACATTTTCTTAAAGAAGTAGAAAATTAAGAACACAAAAAAGATACGAAAATTCTTGATAGAAAATAGAATAATTACTGATTGGAGTACTCGACCTGCTTCAGTTACCCGCAGGTTTCTTCTAATGCAGATTTCGGGGAGAATATCGGAACAACATTTATTATAGATTCTTTAAACTAATAGTGAAGGTCGTTTTGTGTTTTATATTTGTTGTTCTATATTGCATCTTTAAATGCTTGCATACATTTCATACATGCTTATACATTCTCTCTATAATGTGAAACTGTCAAGCACTAACAACTGTTTTTTGGATTTGTCCAACTTTTCGTTCTTCTCTGATGGCTACAATTAATTGAAGACTCGTTAGGAAGTATGCTTTTAGTCCATAATATTTTTAATAAAATTTAAAAAAATTGATACCGGATAGAAAAGTTTTCTCCAGCTGTCCGTATTAATTACATTTTCAGAAACTCAACATTTATTTGATATCATGGTGCAAGTTACATAAAAATCAAAACAAGCTATTTTTAAAGCAAATAAAAAATGGATGAGGGGAAAATTATCTAACTCGCTACATCCATCAAAATACAAGATAATACTTGATCCACTGATTCTTTTACATCGGAACTGACCTCAAATGCATACCCAGAAAGAACGAACTATGTCGTAACTGGGTTAACAACGTAACAATTGATTGTTAGCTGTTGTGCTGTACCTCACCACATTCATTGTACCTGATATTTTTTACTCCACACATTGATATTGACAATGAAATCGTTGTTTTACCTTATAGCGTATTCCTTTATTAAAGGAAACTTCGAGTATTGTTGCATTTTGTAGTTTCCATGGTTGAAAAAGACGGAACTGAGTTACATAAAATCGTGAAAATACTGAATTTATCTATTTTTGACTGAAAGCTTTCTTCCCCTTGTTCGTGGCATTTTGAAGTACCTAAACCATAATGAAGTAATGCTAAGAATTCGTTACATAAATTCCTTATTTAAATATGATGTAATAGAACTAGTTCTGTCAGGACACCAAATGGGATCAGGAACGTAACGTAGGTATAGAATATGTAGGTGTCAGTAATATTGTATTTGTTTCCTTGAGTACACACAGCTAAGAGACACACCATATTTTCTTCCCTGTCTTGTTTCAATAACACAACGAACAACAGTGTGTCACATAAGGAATGAAGGCCTTGTTGCACTGGATACGATGTTGGATCTTAAATGAAAGTTTTGGGATTCCGGTTAGCTCTTACCGTAACTGTATTCGTACTCATATGACGGCACTCTCTTCTTCCGCATCTAAACTTAATAAGCAACATGCATAAGATAATGTTTTCTAGTGTAGTGATGTTGAAAGCAATGTTAATAACATTGACATGTTTCATTACAGCACTCGAATGAATATTATAAAATCGTTTTGGCTAAATCCGTAACTCAAATCTCTAGAAATGAAATGAAAGTCAACCGTATGAATGTGGTACATTCATGGCGGTTATCTATGAAAATCCGTAAAACAGGCAACGCAAAAATTTTAATTAATGAATATTATACACTAACGAAAATAATCGAAAAAGGGCAGTCTCATTTTACGATGTCCATCGGAACGTAGAAATACGAGCGAACGCAATTGAAGGTCTAGATCACGGTGAATGTTCAATGTGCATTGGAGGCACCATCTATAACTGGAACATTTCCCAATACAATACTATTCACAAACGTCAAACGCAACATAAAGTATATTTTAGCATCAATAAGACTTGTTTCTCAAGGCAATCGTTACAAAACATTATGCCGTATGAATACAAACCAATACTCTCCATCCAGGGCATAAAGTTATATCGCTGTCGTGAAATAACAGTTCGAAACGTGCCACAGACGCGCGACAGCTAGCTAAGAAACATAGGATACAGATTGATTGATTGATTTTTTGTGTTTTCGGGCGCGTCAACTGCTTTGGTCATTAGTCCCGTTAGTGTAGTTCATGTTTTTTCTCGGGAGATGGCGGTGATCTTCTTAAAGTCATTACTTAAGAATAACAAACGATAATTGTGTGTGTATGTATGTGATTTATCTTTATTTAGCCCTGAAAATAAACTTTTTAAAAAAATTATCTGGAAGCCCTTCATGTTCGTAGACTCTTGACATTGTGACTAACATGCTTACTGGTTAACCCGGCCGTGGCTCAAGCACAATTTAGCCAACAGTTGTGAAATCAATGTGAATCATTCCTGCGTGTTAATCACTGACCACGCCCCCAGTTTTGTTCGACGGTTCTGTCACGGACGATGTCAAAAAACAAATCGCTCACGTGACTGAATAGGCAACATTGGTGGAAGTGCGCCGCGCATCAGCTGAGTCCGCGTAACCGAAATTCCACCCGCGGCAGAGACCCCGGTGCGCAGTGAAAGGGGGGAGGGGAAGGGTGGGGGAGGGGAAGGGGAGGGGGAGCGGCTGCGACTGCCAATGTCGCGGGCCTTTCACGCCGTTGGTTTTCCAACAAAGCGGCGCCGAGCCGCGCAGCGCGGCCGCGTTACCTCACCGCTGCGGTTCCCCATTCCACTCGGCGGGCCTTGTCCCTCGTAAATCACCGCCTCACGAATCACTCCAAGCCGGCTTTTGGGACCACCATTTTCCCAAGAAGAATTTTTTATACATATTAAATATTTTATAAAAAATAATCTTGCCTCTATAACGGGTTATAAACTTTTGTCGAGCCGTTAATGTCCTATCAAATATATCGCTCGTAGATTGCAGTAGTGGCACAACTCAAAAAATAGGAATTTTGAGTTTATGCAGTCTTCAAAATTTCAGATTGGTCTACCGTCCAACAGCAATTGTAGTCCAGTCTTACAGTCCAGAATTCCTCGAACAAATGGTAGAAGTGTGAACGCAAGAACAATGCATTTCAATACAAGGTGAAACATCAAACTTATTTATGTCACGTAATTTTTTGAGTTGTGCCACTATTACTGCCCACGAACGATATATACGAGTAATTCCATGATCTACAGATCCACTATCACTGAAGTAAAAAAAAACACGGAAATGTGTGATCATGAATTAATGTGATATTATCTTTTGCATAAAATATTTGTGGCTAAATAGAGATTTTAAGGTGGCTGCCAACCATTCACCGCACGCAAAGCTAAAATAATTGCTTGCTGCAAATTTGTAATGACATTAATATTTTCTTCTTGCTGTAACATGCAAGATATAAATTATCTTAATTTCTTTAGGTGTAGTTTAATTATTCGGAATATGCTTATAAAGCGGTCGGCGCTGATGCACTTGCTGAGTTCCGGTCAGAAGGGTGTTGGTGAAGTATCATAAGGATCCCAGGAATTAAATCTTTACGTTCCATAAGTAAGAAAAATTTAAATACTCGTTTCAAAATGTCACAGATGAAGTTGATATGTAAACGAGCTAATTTTCTACAAAGTGCACCTTAGTTGTTAAAACAAAGTGTGTCAGTTTTAAAATTCTTTCCCCTCCTTTCCTTTCTATTCTCCTTCCTTTCTTCTTTTAAAGGGCAAGTAAATCCAGTAATGTAAAATACCTCTACCCTAACTGGCAAAGCTTTATACATTTTATTATCGCCATAGTAAGAAATTATAACAAATTAACTTTATAACACGGGCACAAAAAGGCGCAGAATTAAGTTTGTGACTGAAACGGATAACATTATATTATCTCCGAAAAAAACGGCTTCAATTGCATTGTCAGTGCGGACCAGAAATGTATGACTCGATATTGCTTATTTGATTGAAGTAAGTTTTTAAAATTCAACGAATGAAATTAGTATCGTTTGTATTATATCCGACAGCAAGCGTCTTCCGCGTAGGGCAGTAACTTTTTGGATCGATAATACTTATTGATAGAGTTAAGTTAATTTTTAACAGCAGAATGAAAATATAGCCGGACTCGATGGCTAGACTGAAGTGACTAAGAGCGATTATAGACACGACGCTTCGGTCCGAAGGGTCGTGGGTTTGAGCCCCGCCTTGGGTATGGTTGTTTGTTCCTTGCCTTTCAAGTATGTGTTGTCGCGGAGGGCCTCACGTTATACAGACCCCAGATAAGAGGAGCGCTCAGGTGTGTTTGTGCGTAGTGTATAGTCGAACACGCGTCCCATCGGGAGGTAAAGGTTAACCAGTTGTCGGTTGAGGAAAAACCTAGAAAAAAAAGAAGTAAATGGAAATATTTGGCTTTAATGCGTGTTGGAGCGCTAACTGCACTCGTGTTCCCTGACCTCCGTGACGCGTGCGGCAGACCCAAGTACCTACCTGCTGCTGTCCTCGGGAGTCGCGGAAGTCGTTAGTGACTTCTTGTGGAAGATTCGCGCGTGTAGACAAGTAGTTTGCGGTGTAAGCTGTTGGTAGCGGAATCTGTTCTTTATTTTTTGGACATTTCTGTTTGTAGGAGAGCAGACAAGAAACGGTATTTTTGCAACTCCAGCATTATGATCAGGTTTTCAGACACGTCAGTGAATAAAATGGCTCATATACGCGTGCTATAAAATATATTACCAAGTAACTGCGATGGAATGATAGAACATAAATAGGACACAGTCTTAGTAAAACATTAATACATTTACATTAAACTCGTTCAATTTTATTGGGTAACTCCAGGGCTGATTTATGACTGGTCTACAAGAAACAAATACATACTAGTCACTGGGCTATAGACTCAGAGCTGCTTAATACGTACAAAACAGTTTCAGTGAGAAGAAAGTATCGATGAACAAAACAATTTATTGTTGGAGTACTGTAGGCTACATAGTAAAGAATGAATACCCATAGAACCCACATTGAAAATAATATCTTGAAATATCTTATTTCATAATTAAATTATTACATCCTTTCGATAGTACTCGATCCTAGTAACCTTTCAAGCCAGGACCACGATATAACGTGATGTCCTTGACTATTCATCAGCTGCAGTATTGGGAGATGATACTTCAGATGTGAGCGGCCTGAAACTAGGAGGGGGTGGGAGCAACTATTTTCAACCCTCCCTTTTCATTAAACTTTTTTATCTATATTTGACATATTTGAATTACAAATGAATAAAACATACTACAAAGAGAATGAAAGGAGAACTGAAATTATACAATTGAGAAATACAATTTACTTAATGATGTTTTATTTAAAGGGTTGCCAAATGACTCTCTTCCTCAAATGTACAACAATTTCCCAAATTGTCAGATTAAACAAGGGGTAACCAGAGATGGTTTTATAAGGTAAGACTACGGGGACCCTTTCAAAATGTCTTGCCCCAACTGAGTGCACGCCTCTGTACTGTTCCGTGGTCGCAGGAAGGGGGTTGCAATGAAGTAAATTACAGCTTGAGAAACATAACCCGCCACCCGGTCACGAAAGCTTAGGCGCATGGTCTCCGAAGTTGTGAATAATAGAAATGTATGTAGCAACGCAATGTGTTGTGGGTTGCTTGTACGCCTCTTGTTTTCCTTCTATAATAATCTGCGAATTTCTGTTTCTGTCCGTTTGTTTGGTGCATTATTGAGGCTTGGGCACCCTAAAGAAAGGACATCTCAAATGCAAGATCTTCCCTTCCTCTTCCTTGAACTATCCTCTCCCTTTACACACACACACACACACACACACACACACACATTAACATGCACTACACTACCACATGTTCCGGAAGATCGGTCGGGAGCTTAGCGCTTGTCCCGGCTGGGGCGGTGCCCCGCTGGTGGGAGAGTCCTGGTTAGGGGGAGACCCCACTAGCCGTCGTAGGTCGGCGCCGGATCTCGCCATCCAGCGGGGGAAGATCACCGTCATCTCCCGAGAAAAAACATGCAATACACTAACGGTACTAATGACCAAAGTAGTTGACGCGCCCAGAAACATGAAAAAATCAATCAAATGCAAGAATTAAGATCAGACTGTCCCATGTGGCCCGTGACCCAATCGCCTTCACTCCAGTGACTAGAGCGGATCGCTCGAGAACCTTCTGGCGGGGAAATGATTTGACAGGGAGTGGGCCACAGCGCTGGCCTGCAGATAAGCATTGGGCCAGGGCACCCAAGTGGACCGGTCAGAGGCTCTTGAGTAGCCGCGGCTTTAACAGGAGTTGGAGCGCTTTCCTATGTCTCGATGGTTTCTTATAACTGTACAAAACCGTCATATTTCCTTAGCTTGATTGATTAACTAGTGGTTCTGGGAGCGTCAATTGCTAAGGTCATTAGTCCCGTAAGTGTAGTGTATGTTTTCTCTCTGGAGATGGCCATGATCTTCCCCCGCTGGATGGCGAGATCCGGCGCCGACCTACCGTCAGCTAGTGGGGTTTCCCCCTAACCAGGACTCTCCCACCAGCGGGGCACCGCCCCAGCCGGGACAAGCTCTAAGCTCCCGACTGGTCTCCCGGAATATGTGATAGTGTAGTGCATGTTAGTGTAAGTGTGTGTGAATAAGGAGTGAGGATAGGACAAGGAAGAGGAAGGAAATATCCCACGCGGTTTATGTCCTACTTGATAGGATACTGCTCTGGTATTCGCCTGGTATTAATCGGAGAAACCAGAAAAAACTACCGAATAGAGCAGCCGGTCGCTAGAATTCTCCTCCAGACATCTACTGCATTCGAAGTAGCTATCTCGCTAGTCAAAACTCCTGCCATCGTCGGGACTCTAACGTAGGACCTCCCAGTCCGCATCACAGCAGTGACATCAATGGATGCCCTGAGCCACCTCTCTCGGTATTTCCTTAGCTTCGTATCATACAGTATCCAGAGAGGGGAAGGGTGTAACTGGAAAGTATAGTTTCGCCGTACCCATGTTTCTAGGTGCAGCGCCTGGAAACCCGCCTGCTGGCGCCGGTGCATCTTGTCCTCGCTTCGCGATGCGGTGTGGGCGAGTGTCCCGCCCCGCCCCTCCCCGCCGCTCCCCCACGCGCCCTCCGCCTCCCCCCGCCCCTGCTCTCCCCTTCCCTCCCCTCCCCTTCCCTCCCTCCCCTCCCCTTCCCGCCCTCCCCTCCCCGCCCCGACTTCCCTCCCCGCCCCGCCCTATCCTCCCCGCCCCGTCCCTATACCTCGGCCCGCCCCGCCCCTCCCCTCCCCACCCCACCCCACCCCACCCTTCCCCACCCCACGCTGCCCCACCCCGCCCCTCACCATCCCGCCTCGCCCCGACCCTCCCCTCCCCCGCCCTGGGAGAAGCGGCGAGAGCTGTTGCGGGATGGCTGTGACTCGCCTCGCCGCCGGCGCGAGCGCCTCCTCCGCGCGGGAGGTCGCAGCCGTTGCGACGCGCCACTCCAACACGAGTGCTTGTTGTTGACTCGCTCCGTGTTCCTCCGACTTTTCGAGAGCTTGTTTATTCTCAGTAGTGCTGCGGTGTTTGCTCTTTGTAAACTGCGGGAAGGTTGAGATAATCCTTGGAAACGATTTTTGTTTGGACTCATCGTCTGTTCTCTTACAATGTTCGTTTTGTTTGGGTGTATTTTATTAATTATGTGTGTATATTTTGCGGCTTTTGGACTTTCCTGTCGGCTTCTGGACTTTCCGAGACCTAACTAAATTTTACACAAACAATAATTGAAATATAAACTCCATTCAAATTGCTTCTGTGTGTGAATGAAGAGAAGCAGATGTCTCTCAAATTAAATATTGACAACTTGCTCTTTTTTACAATGAATGTCTGCATTTATTACAACAGTAATCTCTATTTTGTCGAAAATATTCTATGTATCGTTCGTGCACAGCAAAAGTTATACATCCAAAGAGAAGAAAAAATTTAAAAAAAAAGGATTTCTGCTGTGAAAAAGTCTATTAGGATTTTGAATAGACATGAATATTACGTTTAGTCCTCATGCTGGTGGCTAGATCGTAAGATGAGTAATTCCAAGGCTCCTTTTGTAATGTGTGGCTAGTGCCCAAGAAAGTATCTCCAGGAAGGCGATTATAATCTCGTCAGTGGTAATGACAGTGGTTGAGATAGAGGAAGTAATACCTCCGTCTCTTCGTAGTTCTTCCTCGCAATTTTCAATGTCATTTTAACTAAACAATCGTGCAAGTGACAAAAATTTGCTAGAAAAATCCAAATTATTGACTATTTGACCCGGTTGGTACGTATACTAGTTTTTACAGAGTTTTGTCATTTGTATTTTCTATTGGTTTTTACATGTGTAGCTTACGTTTTATGTAGAATAAGAACCGTTCTAAAAGCCTTCCGGGACTTACAACTTCAATTTTGTGAATAATGTATTTTAGTAACAAAGAACAACAATTTATTGTTTTGGATAAAAACGTGAGTTGAAGTGTATTCGGAACGAGTTATTTGTATTCCTTTTTGAAGTAGGGTTTGGAAAGTTTCAGCGATTTAGGAAATAATAATAATAATAATTTCAACGATTCTCTGAGTAGTCGACTCGTCCTTGACTACCATGAAACATGCATACGTATGCGTCGAGAAAGAAAATGCGCCGGGAAGCACAAAAAGCACTGCCAGGAATATGGAAATGCAGCGCGAGTAATCGCGCTCGTCGTAAACCCAGAGACGTAACGAGAGCTCTGGCGGAGAGCGTGTGGCCTTCGCGGGCTCTTTCAATTGGCCGCGGAGCGCGTGAGAGAGGAATGTTCCCATGGAGCAGCACAGGAACTGGCGGAGCCCCCTCGAATGGAACAAGCTCTCTCACTCACGAAACCGGGAGCGGTAGCTCAGTGCATCAACTGATGTCACTGCAGCGCCTCTGACCGGGAGGTCCTAGGATCTAGTCCTGACGGCGGCAGGATTTTCGACACTAGCTTTCCAGCTAGGTCGAATTCAGTCGCTGTCTGGAGGAGAATTCTAGCGGCCGGCTGTGGTTTCTCCGATCAACACCAGGCGAATGCCGGAGCAGTACCCTATCAAACGGGCCACGGACCGCGCGCGATCTGTCCTTCCTCTTCCTTGCCTATCCTCTCCCTTTACACACACACACTAACATGCACTACACTACCACATATTCCGGGAGACCGGTCGGGAGCTTAGAGCTTGTCCCGGCTGGGGCGGTGCCCCGCTGGTGGGAGAGTCCTGGTTAGGGGTAAGCCCTACTTGCCGACGGTACGTCGGCGCCGGATCTCGCCATCCAGCAGGGGAAGATCACAGCCATCTCCCGAGAAAACACATGCACTGCACTAACGGTACTAATGACAACAGCAGTTGACGCGCCCGGAAACACGAAAAAATCAATCAATCACTCACGAAGGAAGAACAAACGCTGCAAGATTGGCTTTTGAATTGCCCATGAGACGAAACTGAAAGACGGAGGTCCAGACACGCCAAATGCGCATGATGGGTCTCTCTGTTTGTCTGTCTGTATTTGAAGCGACAGCTCGCGTAAGGGCCATGGCCCACCAGCAGCGTCCCGGCCTCACGGCCATGGGTTAAGGGGGTACGTGTGGTTAGCACGAAGACATCCCCACGCCGAGTTCTGGTCTTCTCAACCTGAGAAGTGTGTTTTCTCATCGTCACACAGGAACATATATTGGGACATTGCAAGGAAAATGCACATTATAATCTTGACCGACCGGGAATCGAACTCGGGGTCGCGTCCTGAAAAGCGAGCATGCTGAGCAAAGAGACAAACCGCGAGGGCGCATGATAGGTACTTGAATCAATATTCCAGGAGTAAAGTCTTCTACGGCCGTTCCAATTGTTTTTAGGTGAAAAGCTGATTTGTGAGTCTTTAGTTGATTAAATGGCGTTAACAGAATGTTTATTACAAAAACATTTTCTGTTTTTCCGCCGAGCAATTCCAGACAGATGCTGGACGATCTAACTTGAAGGTTGAAATTGCTCTAGGTTTCACATCGCAACACACAGTTGGATCATACAGGTGATTCACACAATCACACAATCACATAATTTCTTCTGAAAATTCTTGGACTACTGTACTTCGTTGGGTGAAACTCAATGGGAATATTTAGCTTACCTTAACATAACATATTGAATAGAACGCTTGATTAGCTTAACTCTTTCTGAATAGAACATTTGCTTGATAAATAAATATGGTCAATATATACTTGCATTTTTATTTTATTTTTAATAATTTCCAAATCCCAATTTTGTACCAGTAGTACAAATTCGAAACTTGCAGTAATTTAAAAATTGCAAACTTTTGGTAGCATCCTCACCATTAGAAGACATAAGCTCAGTGTTCTGCGAGTTTGTAGGAAATGGGTAGCCTTTAATTCCTGTTTTTCAAATTTGGGGCTTGATCTGACTCAGTGGTAACTATTTGTGGCCATTATTCGTTACCCTATTTATTTAATAGGATTTACTTATTTGTTTTATGCCCTAGAGTGGCTAATGAGCAGCGAACTAGCTTCCCGTAGTGCGACTCTGGGTTTCATTTTTGTTCGGGGCAAAAATAGAGTTGTAGCTTTCCTCAAAATCGTCTCAGTTCATGTAGCTGTATGAATACGAAAGGCTCAGGCAGGCGGAGTTTGTTAGTTATGGTGAAGGGAAAACGTCGTATTCGCCACATGTCTCTCATTCTCCCCAAGCGTGGGAATTAAACTAAGCGCAAGCTTGGGAAACCTCTTTAGCTAGCCGACAAAGTCGGATGATCGACCCAAAATGCCAAATATATATAACGTACGCGAGGCAAGTCTCTCCGTACCGATTCGAGTCGGAACCTGCCACCGTCTCCGCTTCTGCCCTCAGCTTCGCCGCTGTGCACTGCGCTACTGTCGCATGCGTTCTACCACCTCCCCCTCTCCTCCCTCGCTGCTTCTGAACCCCCTCTTCGGATGGTTTTGATTGTTTGATTGATTTTTTTCGTGTTTCCGGGCGCGTCAACTGCTTTGGTCATTGGTCCCGTTAGTGTAGTGCATGTTCTTTTCGCGGGAGATGGCGGTGATCTTCCCCCCTGGATGGCGAGATCCGGCGCCGACCTACCGTCGGCTAGTAGGGTTTCCCCATAACCAGGACTCTCCCACCAGCGGGGCACCGCCCCAGCCGGGACAAGCTCTAAGCTCCCGACCGGTCTCCCGGAATATGTGGTAGTGTAGTGCATGTTAGTGTGTGTGTGTGTGTGTGTGTGTGTGTGTGTGTGTGTGTGTGTAAGAGGAGAGGATAGGACGAGGAAGAGGAAGGACAGATCGCGCGCGGTCCGTGGCCCGTTTGGTAGGGTACTACTGCGGCATTCGCTTGGTGTTGATCGGAGAAACCACGGAAAACTATCGATCAGAGCAGCCAGCCGCTAGAATTCTCCTCCACACAACGACTGAATTCGACCTAGCTGAAAAGCGGAGTGTCGAAAATCCTGCCGCCGTCAGGACTCGAACCTAGGACCTCCCGGTCAGAGGTACCGCAGTGATATCACTTGATGCACTAATCTACGCTCCCGGTCTGTTCGGATGGCCCCAGCGCTGTTTGGATCTCGTGACACCAACATCATTTCTGTTGCTAGCACTCACCAGCATGGTGACACTGCGGGGAGCCTTGCGTGGCGCAGGGTACTTGCTTGTTTGTTTTTGCCGAACCTACGGGTGTTGTGGGCGGGGGTGCGTTTGGGGGTCGCCGTGTGGGAGCGGGAGGGCGCTGGCCCGAGGGAGGAGGGGAGGGGGGAGTGAGGTGGCGCGCGGCCTTTCGTGCTTGAGCGACGCGCTGCACCTTGCGAGGCCGCGCGAAACCTCTCGCAGAACGCGTGGGCGCCAGCCAGCGAGAGCGCCGTGCACAGACCCTGCACTTACATAAATCTCTAGTCCTCCCTGCAATCACGTACGCAGCCCCGATTTGGGGAGGTACAGCTCCCCCCCTCCTCAGCCATAAAATACAGCCAAACCTTACAAAATAATGTCCTCCGCACTGCCTTAAATACCCCATGGTATATTTCAAATGCACAAATTCACAATGATATTATATTCTCTCCACTCGCTTAGCACATCGGCCGCCTCCCCGAAAGATTCTTCTAGAAGCTTTCCAACCGACAGTCTCACTAGGAAAACACTCATCCTCCTCTAAGCCGCATCCTGTCCAGATTCCCCAAAGATAAATTCCGCCCTCCGTATTCTATCTTCACAATAAGACCCGTTATCTCACCCCTTTCACAAACCACAAGCAATAACTCCTAAACACCCCACCAAAGTATCTCCCCAGAGGTACACCGCCCAAGTGGCTCAGCTCCCGATTGGTTCCTCGGCATTTGTAGTAATGTAGTGCTCGTGAGTGTATCTGCAAAGGGAGAGGAATGGTCAGTAATGAGCAAGAGAGGATATGCTGTTCCTGACTCGTTCATTAAGGTTCTGCTCCGGCATCATTCTGGTATTATTCGGATAAAATACGAGAAGCACCAATCAGAGACTGGGAGAGATGGCTCAGGGGATCAACTGATGTCACTGCAGTCCCTCTGACCGGGAGGTCCGAGGTTCGAGTCACAACGATGGCAGGATTTTCGATACTAGCTTGTCAGCTACGTCGAATTCAGTCGTGTCTGGAGGAGGATTCTAGTGGCCGGCTGTTCTGATCGGAAGTTTTCCGTGGTTTCTCCGATTGACACCAGGTGTATGCCGGAGCGGACAACAACAAACGGACAACAGACCGCACGCGATCTTTCCTTCCCATTCCTTGTCCTTGTCTCTCCCTTTAGACATACTTACACTAACAAGCACTACACTACCAGACATGCCGTGAGACCGGTCGGGAGCTTAGAGCTTGTACCGGCTGGGGCGGTGCCCCGCTGGTGGGAGGTACCTGGTTGGGGGCAACCCGCTAGCTGACGGTAGGTCGGCGCCGGATCTCGCCATCCAGCGGGGAAGATCACCGCCATCTCCCGAGGAAAAACATGCATTACACGTACAGGACTAATGACCTTAGCAATTGACGCTCCCAGAACCTCTGTAACCTCTGTACTTGACGTACCCGGAATCACTAACAACCAACCAATCTGAGCAACCCGCCGTTGGAATTTTCTCCCAGTCGGTGTCAGAAATAGATTTAGCTCCATAGAAGGTAGTATTGAAAAATCCTCTACCGCCGGGACTCGAACCCTAGAACATCTCGGTCAGAGGCGCTGCAATGGCAAAGCTGATGCTCTGAGCTACTTCAGGGCGTCTGTAACAGCAAGCATTGCTTTGCAGAACGGGCTTTCCTGATTTTGCAAAACGCCGTCACAACCATATACTTCGCAAAGGGTGTTGTTATTATGGAACTTGTTTGTGAAACAAGAGAAGAGACAAATAATGTACGTCAGTTATACATTGAATACATCTTTCGAAATCTTCATTCAAAGTAGTTAACGTAATTTACGATCTAACGAGGTAAAGTCCTGAAGGTAGATACCATATTTAAAAATTCATTGCTCAAAAACAGTTGAACAATGGAGTGATGAAACACGAATTCTCGTGGATACCTCCAAATAAAAAAAGAACCTAAAACCCTTCTCGCATGCTTCAGTTAAGATTTGTATCGCGTACTCTTGAAGCACTTTTAGAATTCCCTTTTGCTCAGGGTTGACGACGCGTCATCAGGCCATTTGTGGTTGTCGGGGAAGGTAAACTATGCTCTACACTTTTTGCTTCAAGAAGGAGTAGTTGAACAAGAAGAGATGTTGCAATACTGAATGGTTTAGTTTCTTGATGTGGAAGTCAACAGGAGAATGATAATTAAATTACAGTATCCAAGTCATTTATTAAGTTTCAATAATCCACAAATATCACTAATTCAAATATTCGCGATCCATTATTAAAAATGTTATGCGTTTTGTGGTTATCGGTAATTCGTCGGAAACTTGTCAGGTTAGTTTTATTGTACTATACTAATACATTATGTTGTTTTCTTTTCATTCAAGTATATTTTGCGTAAACATGTACTTTCTTCCATAAAAAACGTTTTCTTTGTAATCGACCACACTGCAGAAAACCTGGTCAATTAAGCTAAAAGCGAGCAAAGTGTGCGGATTAGCGTATCTTATTGTAATTAACTTCGTATTGGAAATTTAGAAGTGAAAATAGAGTGAAGATCATTAGCATATATATATATAACAATAGCAAGAACCTAGGAGGATCGACAAATAGAGATCCGTCATGTGGTGGAGTTTGAAATGTCGAAATGTACTTCATAAGTTTGCTTAGAACGTTTTGCACAGCGTAGCGTACAATAGTCGACGGCAATCTCTCGACCACTCTAAACCACTTTTGAACCGCTTCGCAAGCGCAAATCGAACTGCGCTTGCGCAGACTCGAGATTGCTCTCGATTGCTGCAAAACTTTCTGCTATCACAGGGTTAAAAAAAGGTATAAACCAAAGTGCTTCACGCTGTGCAAAACATTTTTTGGTACGACCGATTTAGAATCGATTCTCTCCGTACAATTGATACTCCAATATCAATAATAGGGACTATTTGCCGAGCTTAGGGAACAACAACCTCGAGATCAATAGTGCATGAAGTTGTTTAGGTCGAAATAAAAGAAGTTCCAATCTGTGGCGGCCGAATATGTGCTAAATTCATGGGCGGCCGAATATGTGCTACATTCATTATGGCGCATCCTCTTGATTTGCATTTGTTCGGCCAGAGCTTTCCTTTCCAATGGAAATGAATTGAAGTGTTCCTTTATTACGCAGTTTTCTGTTATTTCGCGATTGTGTATCTTGATTTTGATTGTTTCCCTTCCAAATAAAATTATTAAAAATTAACGTATTAAACGTATTAACGTATTAAATTACATGCGTTTTATCATCATTTTCACCATCAAAGGATAATTAAAAAAACATTTCGATAGAATCCCATACACACAAGTGTTCAGGAAAAAATCACAGCGGTGTGGAATTATTTTTGTTTGCTATATATTTTTGTTTAATGACGTAAAATAAGATAACGTGACATTTTACCGCAGGGCCTGTTGTTCAGGTCTCAGGAATATTTGAGGTGGTTTGTTTTTTGTTAGTGTTAGGTAACACGTGGTCCTTTGTGTCTGAGTGCCGTCCACTCCGTCCCTGAAACCGAGGTTAGATTTAAATGCAACTGCCGACGTAGCTGTAAGTTGAAATTTGATCTCGCAGATAGCGGAATGCAGTTAGATGATAATGCTGGAGGGGAAGCGATTAGGCGGGAAATGCGAATAATTAAACACAATCATGATACGAATATCTGCTGTCAATGCATTATCTTTAAAACAATACTTTACATTTTTTATTACTGAAGCACGTTTTAAGATGTGCCCCCAACTTCCAGACACGATTGATACTCTAATATTAATCGATATTATGATTGTTAATGCATCATTTGCAGTAGTATATGTTTTAAAATACTATTGAAGCATTTCTTTGTGTATTTCATGTCGTATTTGATGGTTCATAACTGGGAGATGAAATGTTGGAATTTCTTTTCAGCTTCCTTTCAAAACCATAATTTCTTTCGCTAATCAAATGATTGGAACGTGTTGATATTACTGTAACATATATAATTTCATTGTTTATACTACAGTACAACTTATTATTCGTACACCCTTAAACATTATTTCCGGATTATTCCTTTCATTCCGCATGACCTTGTCTCCCGGAACACCGAAACATGTTACAAAGAACGCCTTCTAAAATCCTCGCAGAAATGTTGCGATCGTTATGCGTCATCCTTGAATCCGACATAAAGCCCCCAGTTCAATTTCCTGTTGTGACGCCTCCGCCTTCGCAGCCACTGCCGCCGCCGCCGCCGCCGCCCCCTCCGCTGCCTCCTCTACCGCCGCCATCGCCGCCGCCGCCGCCACCACCAGTCACCACAACTTACTCTTTTACTCGCTGGTCACCACCACCGCAGTCGACACTTTTTTTTTATTTTATTTTATTTTATTTTATTTTATTTTATTGTTATTTAAGGTCGCATCAACATCTAAGGTCATTAGCGACCACTATTGCTGTTAACGGTATGGTAACTATGTGAATGAAACGATATGGTGATTGATGATAAGGGGTGAAAGGACGAACACAAATACAACCATGCCCGAGGCGGGACTCGAACCAGCGACCCTTCGGTCCGAGATCACTACGACACTACTGCCTTAGCGATCTCGGCCACCGGGCCGGCAGTCGACACATTTGTCGCCGCCGCTGCTACACATCAGCCGATTTGCCTTGGACGTAACTGGACTGGCCACGGCACTCGCTCTCTCTCTCTCTGTCTCCCTCGCGCGCTGTCGCGGGCGCGGGCGCGTGCTGGCTGTGGCGGTCGGCGCCCTTGATGGAGGGGGGAGGCGCGTCGGAGGCAGGTCTCGTTGGCCTCCTGAATGACGCTGACCGCCTCAGAGAGAGAGCGCGCGCCTGGCGGTCGGGAGGCCGGCGACGGAAAGACGGTGGCGTTGCTTCCACTTACGGTATGATTACAGTCAGGGCCGGATTTAGGTGCGGCGTGGCCCCCAAACACAAAACTGTGTTCAGAGTCTCCTCCTGAAAAAATCCTATAGATTGAATTCTTCTTCTTTATGTGCCGTATCCCCTTAGGTTGGCTGTAATCGTTATTTAATCCATATATAAATAAAAAAATCTTTTAACATTTTTAAAATACATTTTATTTCTGCACTAGACTATTTGATTAACAACGTTTTATGAGATTTCTTTCGAATATTTTGCAAACAATTTTTCTGGGACACGCCCCCCCCCCCCCAGTCATGTCCTCTAAGAAACTGTTTATATTCCTTGTTAGGTATATCCGGCCCTAATTATAGATGTTGAAGTTTGTGCACCGAAGCGGTAGACGAGGTTTATAACCAACGTAGCAACTATTTGTGATATCGGCCGTGCGTTGTTCAATTATTTGGTGTGTAATTCCAATTTTTTGTAAGAAAAGAAAAAAACAGTAATAAAAATACGTATTTTACTTCTTCGCCTACTGCTTTACGAAGTGTAGAAAAAGTATTGTAATGTTGAGGGGGGAGAAACGCAATTTTTCGACGGAAAATTTCTCCTTTCCTTATTCTGTTAACGAAAAAGTGAATAAAGCTGGTTCCTATAAATGTGAAAACTGTGAAGAATATATGGAGTAATTTACTTCCTCTAACAGGTTGGGTAGTCAGGATCCCCGTTCGGTGGATACTTGATCCAAAAAATCGATTGGTGGCAAAACGTCTGTCCGTCTGAATACTAAGCAGGCTTTTCACCAACATTTCCCAAGTGACTGATGTCGCGGCTCCTTGAATTTGAAATGGATATTTTGATTTTTAGAGATATTTTACTAGAAGCTTCAATAGTATTTTAAAAATTTTCTTGTCATCTTCAACATCTTCAAATAACGTGTCTACAAAATTTTGTTTAAATTTTCCTCCAATAAACCAAAGACGTTTAAAGAAATAGCGTAGATTGCATTTTCGTTGAACTCCCTGAATTTTCGAAATTTGCAGAAGTTCAATTTTTTTTGCATCTTCCTACAATTACAATAATGGGAATATAAAATGTTAATGAAATCTGTTTATCAAAAACAAATCTTCCAAGAAGTTAATTTTCACTTTTTCGAAAACGTGAGTAGTTTTTGTGTGAAACACATACAATTTGTGAACAATTATTTCCTCAAGAAACGGCTCCAAATTTTTTTAACTATTTTCCGTCGTTTGTAGAAAAGAACGGTTAAGCAAAT